>JADAQX010000633.1:0-30700 GCA_015476325.1 Cardiosporidium cionae
TCTTTAATATTTTATGCATAAAAATAAGGGGGTGCTAATAATTCCACAGAAAGAAATTTTTTTGGTTTTTTGGCCTTATAAAAATCCTTTATAGAAGTAGTTTTATATATCTCTTCTTCCATAAGAAAAATATCGATTTCTGATAGTAACGATAGCAATTCAAGACATTCCTGTTAAAAATAGACATGCAAAGGATTAAGTAGAAGTGAATGAAATAAATTAGAGAACGTTAGTATTTTCCATAAGAAAAAAATTAGAGGAAATGAGGGAGGGAGAGGGGAGAGAGAGAGAGGGGGGGGAAGGAGAGAGAGAGAGGGGGGAAGGAGAGAGGGAGAGAAAAATGATGGAATAAAGAAAGAAAAATAAAAGAGAGAAAAAAAAGAAAGAAAAATAAAAGAGAGAATAAAGAAAAAGAATAGGAAAAAAAACAACAAACAAAGAAAAATGTAGAGAGAACAATAAAATAGCAAAAATACGGTCATTTTTGAATATTTTTAAATGCAAGCTTTCATAAATATATTATAAAGAAATACCTAATTTTTTTTCTCCCGCCTACACAACCTCTTTACAAAGTAAGCATTTTTATGTAAAAATAAAATAATTAAAAATACTCCCTACTATCTTCTATAAAGAAATTTTCTTACTTCATGTGTTTTCAAAGTAGTAACAACATTCCAAGCACGAATATTACACATTCCTATGATTCCAGTGGAGGCTATTAAAGAGCCTAATTTTATAGGAGAAGAGAGCTCTGTGGTTGATTTGGATTCTATAGGATTTTCAAGAACATCAGATTTGGTTAGTTTGGTTACACCCACGAGGAGATATGTCTAAATCCAGAAAAAAAATTATTAAAAATAATAGGAATTGAAAAAAGGACAAAATTTGACTTGGAAGAAGAAGAAGAAGGAGGAGGTAAAAAAAAAGAGGGGGAAAGAGTGACGAGATGAAATTTCAAAAGAAAAAAATGAAAGTAACATCACACATGAAAAAAGAGAAAAAAAATGAGACGTTTCCACACACAGTACGCAATCTAAGTAAAAATTATCCATACACACATCTGCAAATTTCGTCATACTTTACATTTTCTTTTTCCTATGATTTCCTTTTCTTCCTCCAAATAAAGTATGTATTTGAAATTTTCTAGGTTTAACATCCAAATTTTATTCATTGTAAATTCTATGTAGCCTATTCTGTTTATTTTTCCTTTCTTTTTTCATGCAATTCAAACTTTTCTTTGCTAGTTTTTTCTTTTAAAAATACGATCCTTTTTTTATTCGTTTCTCAATTCTCTGAAATTTGTATTAAATTTTTCACGGCCTATACATTATAACCTATTTCCTCCTCTTCCTCCTACTTTCTTCTTTCATCCCTTCCTTTTTTCTCCCTCTCTCCTTTAATTTTCTCCTTCCCTCTTTACTCTATTCGTCCCTTTACTCTCTCCTTTTTCTCCCCCTTTCCTTCATCGCTCTCTCTTTCCCTCATCTCTCTCCCTCTTCCTCCCCTTTCCTTCATCTCTCTCTCTACCCTCTCATTTCTCTCTCCTCCCTCTCCTCTCTCTCTCCACCCCCCCTCTCTCTTATTACATTCGCCTTTCTCCCATTTTTTTCTCTCAATTGTATTTAACACAGCAGTACCTTTTGATTTTCTTTCCCAATGGGAGGAAGTTTTGAAGTGGAAAATTTGGAAGGTATAATTAAATAGAGTCTTCGACGAATTTGAAGGATGGAAAGAATGCGGCTAATCAATTCTTGACCAATATAGCATCCTTTAGAAAGAGATAAAGCATTCAAAAAGTCAAAATTTCCATAGACTGGAAGGAGATCACCTGTAGGATGGTCAGTTTCTCCTTCTATTATCCCATTAATACACCGTAAATGCTTATAAAAAAGTATAGAAAGAGGTGACAGAGTTTCACATGATAAAAGAGGGAAAGCAGAAAAGGGTAGAGGCGAGGGAGGAAGAGCAGCAGAGAGAGAGGCGATAGCCTGATGGAGGGTTAACTCTATGGCCTGTCGAGGAGGTAAGAGTGTGGATGAGAGAGTTTCAGTTGGAATCTCTTCTATAGAGGAGATTGTTTCAGAGGGAGGTATCTCATGAAAATTAGAGAGAGTTTTCTTCTTTTTAAAAGAGGAGTTTGAAAAATCATAAGAAGAAAGAAGGAGAAACTGTTGTAGAAAGTGCGTAGCCGTTTTTTTTGTATAGAAAGAAAGAGGAGAAGAAGGAGATGGAGAAGATTGAGATGAAGAAGGAGAAGATGGAGAAGAAGAAGATGGAGAAGAAGAAGATGGAGAAGATGAAGATGGGATAGGAGATGGATAGAGAAGGCGGTAATGCATCCGCCAATGGCGTTGATCTTTGGTTAAGAATGCTTCTGTGGATGTTTTTAGAGAGGAAGGAGAAACTAAAGAAAGAGAAGAATTTTCTTTCAAAAGAGTATTCCAGTTAGAAAATTCATCATTGATAACTTCCCATTCTTCCTTTAAAAATGTTTCCCAATTAAAGGGAGAAATTGCTATAAAAAAAAATTTGTAATAAAAAATATAGGGTGTGTTAATTTAAATGCATTTTATATGATTTTCCCTATATTTTTTATAATAAAAAATTAGATGTAAGGTCTTTTTGTTAATTTATTAAATATATTTTTATAAATGTATACATTACACTTATTTATTTCATAACAAAAATGGGTATATATAGATAGAACCCTCTCTTTTCTTTTTAATTTTTCAATATATTTTTATATATAAAAAAAGAATTTTTTTTTTTACATTTCATATATTGTTTTTCCTTGAGAGAAAGAGAATTTTTATATATTTTTTCAGTAAAAGGAAAAAGAAAAGAGGTAGGTGAACAAAGTTGGAAAATATTCCATTTCAAAGAAGCATCCCATAGATGAAGTGGTGTTGTAAGCCGACGAATCTGTACGTGTACATACAGGTTTGACATGAGGAGAAAAAAATTTAAAGGGGAAGTCAACTTAATGGATAGAAAATTATCAAAAAAACATTAAATTTTCATATTTTTTATATTTTATTTCGTATAAAAATTAAATGTTTCCTACCATTAAAAACTTGAATAAATATTTTGAAATTGTAGTAGAACATTCAATAAGAAAATGTGGTTCATTGACAGCATCCTTTGAACTAGAAAAACAAATATCAAAATTAATTTTTACAAAATTTAATAGAAAAACATAAAACATACACTCATGGATAGATTTTACTTAAAAATAGAAAACACATCCAAATTCACTAAACAGAAAGAAAGACTGTATCGAAAAAGGATGAAGTGAAGAAAAAGGAAAAAGAAAAATTACAAATAAAATTTGAATAAGTGGACTTTCTTTTTTCTATATCTTTTCACAAATTAAATAGGGATACATCTAATTTTTTTTTTAAAGAAACATCACAGAAAAACCAGTAAAAATAAAATTTTTTTTACAAAAAAGGAAATTTTTTCTTAAGAAATATAGAGATGCTTTTAAATGAAAATATTTTGCAAATTAAAACATTTCGTTTTACTTTACTTCACATAGCTATAAACTCACAAGAGTATATATATATATATATATGTATACATATATATGAAAAGATAGAGCAAATCACACATATCCCTATTATAAAGTAGTATTAAAAAAAATAAAAAGTTTAAAAAAAGTGTACCCCTCCCCTGTAACAGAATTTCCGCATCGCTAATAGACTAAGAAAAGCGGAGTGTATACGAGAATACATTAGTAAAAGGAAGCTTACTCTACAGTGTAAAATACTATTTTGAGGACTATTTCTTCTTCTTAAAACTAGTAAGAAACACAATTTTTCTCTCAAAAAACCTGTTCTGAGGAGAGGGTGTTATATCATAAATAAGGCAATCTGCCAGAAGTTTTCCTTTAGCGGTTAGAAAGAGGGAAGGTTGACTTTTAATAGTGCGAAAACCATTCAAATCAATAGAAGCTGTATTTTGGGTAGTCAAAGAGGAAATATATGGAAGAATCGATGAATTTTGTTCAAAGGTTCGCATATCCTGTGTTGTCAGACCTTGTAAAAATCTGTGTATACACACATAATTTGCTTAATACTTGAGTTTTAAAAATTTAAGAAATGGAAAAAAAAAAAACTAGTTATATAAGATAGCCAAACGCATAATTTCATTTGTACCATAAAAGTTCCACACTACGACTTCTTCTACTTAAAAAATGAGTGCAAAAAAAAAAAAAAATTCATCTAGACCTATTTGTAAATACGTCTACATTTTCAATGTTGAACCGATATATGTTACCAAAAGCATGATTTTGTAAGAGACACAAGCAGTACACACACAACCAAATACATTAAAGGATCACCACACATTCTAGAAAGTGTTTCACTACTACGGCATAGGGCGATCACAAACAAGACACTGAGGTTTGCAAACTATATTTTTCGGACACATTTTTTTATAAGAGCAGAAACATGTTTTTCGAAAGAAGAAGCTACGCTTAATCTGCCTAATTTCATACTCCCATTTGCAAATTTTCACACGCTTTTAATGCGTTTTTTTCTAAGTAGAAAGTGATATAATTCCCTTAATTTTGAGTAGAAAAACACGAGAATGTATTTTAGAAGTGCGGGGCAACTTTGAAAATGCTCACTGTGCAGCTTTCTCTCCCTTCACTCCAATCAATGCACGATTGGGTACACGCAACAGAAGCGGCATGAAACGGTTCGTTTGTAAAAGGCACATTGCGAATAAATCGTGTTTCAAGAGGAACTGAAAAAAACATCAGTAAACAGAGAAATAGTTTCCGCCTACTCCTAGCGGAATCATGGCAGAGGCAATGACTGAGCAGCGATGGTAAAATCAGTACCATATAACTTTCATGAGCAGAGCGTTGGCTCTCTTTCTCTTTGTTCAGATATTAAAAGGAGTGCAAGCATTGCTACAAAAAGTTAATGTATCCACTTGCAACATGTCAATTGAAATTAGCGACAGGAACAAGCACAGTAAGGTTTTTCAAGTGAAGTAGACAAGCCATCCAAACAACCATCAACTACAAAGTATGAGAAGAAGGAAATAAGTAAATTCAATTGCATTTCACAGAACAATGAAGTAAAAATAACACCGGGGCTAACGTGCTACGAAAATATAATATACAAATTGCGTATATTTCAATGTACAAAGAGCAAATATATCAAAAGTGGAAACGATTCTAGAATTATTCAGGCTGCTTTTATACTACGTTGCTTGTTCCTTAGAATGCAAGCAGGAAACAAAAGAGGGTGGTGCAGCTTGAATTATTTGCAACGACATTCTCAATGGATCCCATTTTAGAGTACCGTTTTCTCGCATTGAATATCATGCACGCATGCTACATCGAACTTCAAATGTTAAATTGGGTATCATTGAGACCTCCAAATATGCAAAATTATAGGAATTTTTGATTAAATGACAAACTTTCTTCAGTCAGAAAAATCTTATGCCTTTTACCAGCGCAGAGTCTATTTTTTCTTAATGCGCCTGGGGCCGCTTTGCGCTACATTCCTACGTCTTGTGTTTTTCAACCAGCTACAATATTTCTTGAAGCAATACCACTAAGAAAGTAAAAAAATGCTTCAAGAAAAGAGTTATTGCTTTATTTATCTGACAAACTTTTAAAGAATTACAACTTTGGAAAAAGGGATCCACAAGTAGATTAAATTTTCTTTTTAGAGTTAAATGTTGTGTAGCTGCGATAGGTGCAATGCACCGAAATACAGCTGCACCAACATAATGTTTTTCATTACCCCTTCTTTCCTATGCTACTTCTTAAAGAGTAAAAAGAACCAAATCGTTTTTGGATCCGTTAAAGCTGCTTTGCTCTTCACATGTAGACTGAAGCATAAATTTCCCAACGCACAAAAAACAGTTTTAGTGTGATCCATTTTTTTGCACGACATGTTTTTCCATTGAGGGCAGCAATTATTATTGCACACCGTTATCTATCTCTATTTATTCAAATTTTTAAGAATACACTTCTACCAGTTTTAATTATGCAGCTGTCAAAATAAGACTTTTGTGAGGATTGAAGAAAAAGGTTTTATTCAGGATCACACAGAAATTTTCCAGATATCGCAGCAATGTACATACACACAATACTTACTATTCCTAAAAACGACTTGTTTCTTAGTGTCTTAGTAACTACAAACTTCGTATGTATAAGGATTCGGCGCTTCTTCTGTTCATCAGAACGCGCATTTACAATAGAAAAGATTGTATACGTAGTACAAAATAGAGAATTATGAGGTATTGTTTAGGCGGCAGAGAGAAGCATTTTCTGTAATTTTAACCGGGGAAGATTCCGAAGATTTACGACATCTTACGGACACTAACTGGAAATGTAGAAAAATCTTTCAAGAGCTAAATCAGCCTTTAAAAAACTTGAACAAAAGTTCTCTCATAGAGAGCAACAGAGGGCCAGCAATTAAAGAAGAAAGGAAAAAAGAATTAAGATTATAAACAAGCTCGCATTGCAATTACTGCATAGAGCAAAACATATTAGATTAGATCTGCAACATGCATGGGCATCTCATCTATCTGGGTCGAATAATACTGCTCTATATCTCTGAGAATCCGAACATCATCCGTCTGTTTTATCAAAATAAAAAAAAGAGTAACGTAACACACACAAAAAAAATGGTGCGGCATTACGCAACAGCGCTAGTGTTGCCCAACGAAGAAATGGGAGAGATTATATTACAGAAGGCTAGCTTCCGAAACAAAGAATAAAAAGAAGGAATACGCACAGAGCATAGAATAGTAAATGATCTTAAAAACATAAAACAGTAAAGAGGAAGGTAGTAATTTCAATAAAAACATTAGTAATATGAAAAATTAGGAAATGTGAGCTCAGAATAGGAAAAACTCCTTTATCAAATACAAACAAGCCCACAGAAGAGATCTAAAAGAAATTAACATAAATTCTTCATAGTTATACCAACTTATAACGACCAATGCATATAATTTTTTGGCCAAAATGCTCTCTACCTTCACAAAATTGATGGCAACACCTTTTCGACCAAATCGCCCCGATCGACCAATTCGATGAATGTAAAGCTCACGATTGTTCGGTAAATCATAATTGATAACCAAAGATACCTATAAATACGACATAATATAAGATGCTATAATTTGTAGTTAAACCATGAATAGGACGAAAAATGAACCGACATAAAAACACCCCCCTTTTATAACTTTCCTAGTTTTGTATCTTTAGTTGGATTAAATGCACCATTCCACATATACTAAAACGGTTTCTAATTTCTTCATCATAAAAACGCTTAGGTGACTACAAAATAACTGTTTCTTACAAATCATTATATTTTAACATAAAAGGGTTACCCATGTATTAATCTTAAAGCCGTCGTTAATTTACAGAAAGCACAACAAAACATTAAAGTGATGGAGAGAATACGCAAAGAAAGAATACTAAATAGAAAAAATAGTAAAAATTTATAGATTTTCTTATAAAAAAAGATAAATGTATGATCAAACATCCGATGTTCCCCCCTACTAAAAGTAGAAAAGGTATAGCCCTTCAAAAAAATTTCTTTTTAATTATTTGAGAAACCTCATAAAATTTAAAATCAACACAATGAAGGCAGAAAGTTAAAGAGGAAAGAAAAGGGATACCTACAATGTTAGATACCTCTCATAGCTTAAAAAGATTAGTGTGAAATAGAAATATCTTGGCTACATGTATTGATATAGAAATATCAAGAAAATAAAATAGAAAAATTCAAAAAGAAATTAAAAGCAGACAAAATAAAAAAACCATCAATCGAAGAGAAGCTTTTAGAGTTGAGAAATCATCAACCTACATATATCTAATACATAACAAAGAAGACCTACTTGTTGAACATCCAAGCCTCGACCCCATACATCCGTAGCAATAAGAACTCGTGTTTCACCTTCACGAAATTGTTTCATAATTTCATCTCTTTCCTTCTGTGGCATATCTCCGTGTATCCGACATACCTACATAGGGGAAAAAATCCTTAATATGAGAAATTCTTTAGCTTTAATTCTTCCCTCATATGCAACCCATTCCATTCGTATATCTCTCCCAATCTGAAGGTAAAACCTCTCTCGTTCATAAAGAACCATTTCATATTTCTAAAAAATGTAATTCTTTTAAACGGCTAAACCTTTGCTCTTAATTCAAGGCAAAAGCAAATAGTAAAAATAACATTTAAAAAAATATAATTATACACTTTCCTAAGAAAAAAAAGGTATTATTTTTAAATATTTGAAAAGATAGACCAAAGTAAAGGAATCTGATTCCTTACAAAGAATCCTTAATCTTTGAATGAATGAAGATAATAAAACGAGTAGTGCTACATGCATTGAGAGAGGTATGTAAAAGAAAAAAAGAGATACGATAGGAATTTTTATAAAAAAAATTAATTTAAAAAACAAAAATGCATTGAAAACGATAATATTTCTCCACTTAAATCACACATGGTATTGCATTTGCGCACCGTGAATTTTTGCTCCAGCAATTTCTGAGCGAGCCACTCTACTTTGGCTCGAGTGTTGCAAAATATAACGGCCTGAGTAATTGTTAAACTCTCGTATAAATCTGTGAGTGTGTCAAATTTCCATTGTTCACGTTCCACTGCAATGAAGAATTGTTTGATCCCTTCTAATGTCAATTCATCACGCTTTACTAGCACACGAAATGGGTCATTCATAAATTTCGTAGTCATTTCTAAGACTTCCTTTGGCATGGTAGCAGATACTAGTACAACTTGTGTTTCTGGAGGAAGATAGCGATAAATATCGTAGACCTGAGAAATATTAAAAAAAAATGTAAAATAAGACTACAAGACAGAAATTGGTCACATTACCACCTCCATGAAAAAAAGTGAGGCGTAGGTAACTCCAGAAAAGGTGAATTTTTATTTATTAGTATTATTATTCCATAAAAGTAGAGCCAACTATATCGAGAGAGGAAAGCTAAAGCATTTCTCTTTTATGAAAAAATTCAGATTCCATAAAAAAGTAGAGTCTAACTTTTTATAAATGGATCAAGTAATATTAGAGGGTAATAAGAGGTTAACCTAAAATTCAGAGGTATAACTAAAATGGAAAAACTCGGATTACAAAAAAAAAAAAAAAAGTGAATTTTCTTACTAAGCCCCAAGCAGTATATATAAGAATCACAAATGCTGCCATAGGCAATGTAATCTCGGCATGAACCAAAAACGTTGGACAGAGAGGGCTTATATTGGAAATAATTTGATTAAAATAAAAGTTAGATATCTATAGCTGTGAAAAAGCTTCTACTTCTTTGCATAGCTTTGCATTTTTCGATCAGTTTTTAACGCACTCTATCCCAAGAGTATTTTAACTTCATTTTTCATGTATAAATTTATCTTGAAAAATTTTACTAATCCCTTTTTTTAAGGAATGAAAAAGGCATCTAAGCAGATTTAATGTATAGACAAACTTCATTCCCAAGTAATAACGTTTACTTTTTATTAAAAATAAAACACATGATGGAGGTTGTAGTAAATAAAATATCCCCCCAAAAAACCAAGTATTTTACCATTTTCAAGATGAATAGCAGTATGTAATCCAACGCAGTAATTTTAACGCATTTTTTTCTTCAAAAATACATTCGTATGAAACTTTCATAAACTATGTAACTTTTTTTTTTTTGTTTGCCTTACTTGCTCTTTAAATCCTTTATTCAGCATTTCATCTGCTTCATCCAGCACTAATAATTTAATTCGTCTTGTACTAAGATGTCGTAATTGAATCATGTGAAAAACACGACCAGGAGTACCAGAAACAATATGCACACCGGCCTCTAAAGCATTTATATCGTCACCAACACGACGTCCACCAACACAAGAGTAAACTTGTACGGAGGCATAGTCTCCCAATGCCAGGCAAACCTTCTGAGATTGCTCAGCTAATTCTCTCGTAGGACTTAGAATTAGCGCTTGTGGATCACGAATCTTTGAATCGATACCTTGAAGGGCACCAATGCAAAAAACACAGGTTTTACCAGTACCTGATTGGGATTGCACAATTACATCTCGTCCCTTCAAAATTGGAACAATAGCTCTTTGTTGCACCGCACTAGGACGCTCAAATCCATAGGCATAGACACCCCGCAACAAATTCTCATTGAATCCCATTTTTTCAAAGGAGGAATGGACAACACAATCCTCCGAAGTCTGAAAAATAAGTTCGGAATCATTCTCTAGCGCCATGTTGAAAAGGAGGATGCTAAGCGAAGGAGGAAAGAAGAAGTAAAGTAGGAAGAAGATCAATCAGTCAACTGAGACTACGTAGGGTATGTTAAAAATACTTTTCAGTCTAAACCACTTGTATCGGAATGAGCTTGATAAATGGAAAATGAAAGGAAGAGAGGTCGCAAAACAATGCAGTTAGAAATAACAATAGGCCAAAAATATAGCAATTCAACTAAAAGAGAGAAGCCAATAACAGAATGAGAAACGCACAAAAGTAATGCGAGAGGCTTGCAGAATTGCGCTAATATGTTTTGGACACTTTTTCAAATTTATGACCAGCACTCTTAAGGAAAAGAAGGCAAAAGAGAAGTCCCCTAGAGCAAAATACAGAAATTCAAGAAATCTCTACACTGTATGCCACTTAAATCAACTCATGAAAAAAGCAATGTTGCAAGTACAATAAGAGCCCCCAAGGTAAATAAACAAAGATACGTTGACCTCGGATTTTGAGCAGACAAAATAAGGAAATGAGAACCAAGAAGAAAGGCCCCTAGCTTCCTTCTAACGATATTCTTAACTCCTATCAGTTTATGGCAACTACAAAACATGGAAAGGTCAACGAAAAGTAGACGCGAATAAAAGCTTGCCTTGCTGCGAAGACTTAAAAATGTTATGATACTGCGTTCTGCTCTCAACATGATATGACAGCGGAGCATCGATGGCGAATCCACCATGTCCGCGTGTTCGTCAGCCAGGGCTTGAAAGTGTTATCACAAACCGAATTTTAATTTTCTTCATTAAGAAAACTAAAGAATGCTGCCGTTAGATGTGATCACTCACGAGGTATTTTTACTATTCCACCAGTTTAAGTCACCTGTTTCTAAAAATTGGAACACAATAACTATGGTATATGGTATGAGATCAGACTAGTAGCAATGAATGATGTGCCGAAATTCACAAATTGACTGAAAACAAGAAAAGGCAAGAAAGCACAAATCAAAAACATCTTTCGGGAATAAATATCTTGGAAAAAACATTAGGTAACATACTAATGCAATAAATTTAATTCTCCATGCGCCACCTGGTCAATAAAACGAAACTGCTAGCCGCGTCTTGTTAACAGAGATATACAGCTTCAATTCATACACTAATTTTTGAAGAATCAAGGTTTATCTTGCTCATTGCTCTTTCTTGGGAATATAGATACTCGTTGCAAAGTTCACAAGGACTTTCACTTTCGTATGCAATTTCTTATGCATTATTGAGTGATGTGCTATTTATTTCATGATATTATTTGTTTGTTGTAATTTTTAAAGCAATGAAGTAACCACAATGCATTTGGAAATAGCAAAATTTAATTTTTTTCGGGTCACC
Organism: Cardiosporidium cionae; assembly: GCA_015476325.1. NCBI lineage: Eukaryota > Apicomplexa > Aconoidasida > Nephromycida > Cardiosporidium > Cardiosporidium cionae. The sequence continues at coordinate 11,595 of JADAQX010000633.1, forward strand.
TCATTCAAAAAACGTAATGTTTTTTCTTTCTCTACAGTGTGTGATAGTAAAAAGGTACATTAATTAGTTCAGGAAAATAATGTAATTCGAAAGTATTGTATCTCTCCTACATTCCCCCGATGAATCAATTTCCAAAGCTTAGAAATAGAAGGAAAGCAGTGGGAATATCAGTATTGAATGATTTGAAAGAAACGCAAACGATTACGAAATTTTGTTGATGCGCATGGACGATTAAGCGCGGAGCTACAGGTCATGAGAAGATGATAGAATAGTTAAGTGCAACGATGCTCTTAATACAAAAGCGTTTGATTGTGAAAAGTTACAAGCTCGATGTAAGTTCTAACAACACTTCTTATGACAAATATCTGGAATAAAAGCAAAACTACTGTATCTCCAATCAAATTACAAGAATTTTACAAGTATGCGTCTCTGCTTGCGTAGGATTCTATTCGATTTAAAGCAAACTAAACAAGGGAATCAACTAACAAACTATTTACATTTTGTTGCTTAAACACGTAGCTTTTTTTAATAAGAAGTCTGTCCCATTCGAAAATATTTACTGTTTTAAAATAAGATCTGGAAGCAACAAGTGCTACTTAATCATAAGCTGATGGAGGTATCAGCAACAATAAAATTCAGGATATTTTACTAACAGCTTCTAAACTTCGCAATGTAAAAAAGAGCCATGGTTGCAACTTCTCACCGCAGCGTAGAATAAATAACCTTTACGGTATGTTTATGAGCTTTCAGTTAAAATTCAAAACTTCCCGAACATAAATAACCAAGACTTAAAACTTTGTCAGCGCCTAAAATTGTAAGGGATTCTCCTGTGAGAAATGAAAAATGTTCGACGTAGTCGTTAAAAAAGTCGCTGGGGAATGAAAGCCTTTGTTTCATGCGTTGAATGGAAGTGGGTATAAATGTGAAAGTCATTGTAAAACAGAAACCAACCTACAGAAAACACAATAAACAAAGTAAAAACATTTCATAATATGCTCTCTGATTTCGTAAACCATTTTTGTGTCCTGTAAAATTGTCCAGTTTTGTTTCAAAGTAAAACTAGAAGAAATCTAAAAAATAAAACAGAGGACGAAACTTCCCCAGAAAACACATGAGCACGTATCAAAATCAATAGGAAAAAATCAAACAGCAAGTACACTAAAGAATATAACTGAACATAACATCACTATGCGTTTCCATGAAAAGAGTGCTTCTGTCAACAAATAGGAAAGAAAAGTTACAGTAGAGCATTAACGTGTATACAGATGTGTATTCATAAAAATCACAACAAGAAAATATTTTTAGAAAATGTCATGTCCAAACTAAAAGAGAAGCAATCGTCAACTTATCATAATTGCCATAGTTTGTCCTAACAAAACGTATCACTTAAAAATTGAAATTAAAAAGGATTTTCTTGCTTTAACCTTTAGTTGCATCAAAAATATAAAAAGGGTAAAGTTTACTAAATTTTGATTAAATATCCTAAACCTTAATGAAACCGACCAATCTAATCCTTCTTGTAATCCATGCCCCTTCACTGCAGAACTCTTAAAAATAGCCCAAGGTCGATCACGTATTGAAGTTAAACCCAAGCCTTTTGAAATCTAATATTCAGAAACAAAAATTTGTTTATTTGTCATTGCTGATGCTAATTTATTATAATTTATTAATTAAAAAAATTCAAAGTAGAATAGGTGCATTTCAAGGTAATCATCTTTCCAAATAAAACAGAGGTACCTCATCGGCTGTCATTGCTCCTTCAATATCCTGCTTATTGGCAAAAATGAGTAAGCTTAGTCCTTGAATTTCTTCCTCCTAAAATAGCGATACAGCATTTAAAAAAAAATACTACTAAAATACAGAATTTCGAAAGCAGTTTTTAGTACTATTAATATAAGGTGAAGATACAAGTAAGGTACTAAAATCTTTTTCCCGAAATTCAAACGAGCAACGTAGAGTAAAGATGTGCATCTTTTCATTCAGTTTATACCACAAACTAAAGCTAGAGAAACATATCACTTCCTAAATGCTATTTTACATAATGTAAAATCTATTTCAATAATGAAACTAAGGTAAAAAGAGATATGATTATTGCCTGAAATGCTGAAGAATGCCATTAATAGAAGTTTTCATTAGAGGTTTCTCTGAGTTAATGAAATTTTACCTGCAAAATTAACAGGAGCTCTGTTCGAGAGTCTGCTAACCTATCTGGATCGGCACTATCTATTACGTAAATTATGGCGTTAGCATTTGCATAATAGCAACGCCAATAAGGCCTAGAAGAAAAGAAATAGTACATGTCAAAAGTTTTGTATTAAGAAGATCTATACTCATTATACAGTGCATAACGTTAAATTATACAATCAAAATACTATAAAATTTACAGCCCATATTTATGCATTACTTATCAAGGAAGATCACAGCATCGAAAAATCCAATGTATAGTCTAAACAAGTTTGTACATGTCTCTATTTAGCAAAGTATCAAAAAAAGTATATTCGGTCTTTATCTATGCACATGCAGAGGAATAAACCTTCCGCATTATCTTTAAATATAAAGTTCAAGCATGAAACGAAGGTATCCTTTAAATATATCTATAAGTGAAACTTCTTTAACAAAGGTTTATTTTTGCACATACCGAATATTCTGTTGCCCACCTAGATCCCAGACATGAAATTTAATATTTTTGTAAATTAATGTCTCTACATTAAAGCCGATTGCTGGAAAAAGCAAAAATAATGCAAAGGAACAGTACTATAGTGCAGTTTTTGAATACGTATAGTAATTCCTAGCGATAAGAAGTATGCATTATTTCTGAAACGCTACTATGCATAGAAATCATCACACCGATGCAGATGTACAGCTACAGATTTCCCAAACAATTACTTTAGGCAATCTAGCACTACGCATATTGAGATTTTATATATCAATTAAATCTATGCACACAACACAAAGCTTGTTAGATTTTTTATATGGAATCATCATATGAAAAAGATGCTACTCTTCTAACTTGGCACTGTGGAAACAACTTCATTCAATTGTAATCGATCTGAAAGCGTAACACAATAGCAATAAGTAAATGTTAGATGTGATAATTTAAGAAGTAAAATTGACAAGTGCAACACAGCATTATTGTAAAGATGCTATGAGTTTTGCGCATCCTCGCCAAATATTTTTTTAACATTGAGATATCACAATAAGGATGATTTCATATTTGCATGAAGAAATACCTTCCTACTTTCATTCATTGTGTCAAGAGTAGTTCGATTGAACAAATTTTATTGTATGTAAATACACATAAAATTCAAATATTGTACAGCAACGACATTAACGAGTCCAGAAAGAGCATATGAATAAAACAAGTGGATCATGACTGCAACACTAAAATAGTTTATCACAGAATGACTGAAAATGAAAAACTTCTTTCCTTTATAGCAGTAGCACGAAAATAGCATGATTACGACACATGAGAGCAGATCCCTAAGAGATAAAATTTGAACGTACAAAGAATTGTCGTTTTCCCAGCATTATCCAATCCAAGAATTAGAATTCGTACTTCTTTCCTCCCAAATAGTCGGGAAAGTAAGGCTGAAAAAAGCACTCCCATCAGTCCAGGCCGAATATAAGTGAGAAGATAGACAAACACAGTAGCACTAAATTTGCTGGCAAGGCTATAAGCAGGCCGGATTTATCAAGTCCTTGTAAGCCTTTTCAAACATGAAATTGGTCAAGGAAAGAGGAATTACTTTGCAATGTAATCAGGCTATTTTATTCTTTTTTGATTCTGTCAGGACTGCAGTATTCGTTGCGACTGAAAATAGGCAGGAAAAGCAAGCCACATTTCACAATTGCAGTTAATGCATTAGAAAGTTTCAAGCGATATGATGCACAGATGTAACGAGAGCAGAAAAACCCACCGGAAGAGTTATTCTTTTTATTTTATTCTACTACTTTGTTTGAGGAAGAAAAAATAGGCACCAAAAAAAATGCTATTGAGCATTATGTAGCAGCGACCCTACTATATTTTCTCAAAGTGCTAGTTATACATGTACAAATTGTAGTTGCTACTAGAGACTAAAAAATTTTTGCCTTGTCTGATGGCATGCAATAAGAATATGGTCATTGTCTTGGAGCAATCTCTGCAAGGGAAAATTAGAAGCAGCACAGCGTCTTTCACGAATTGCGCGTGCAGAGGCATTTAGGTAGGTGAAATTTTGCTGCGTAGGAAAAATATTGGGTTTCCATCGGAAAAACTGCATTGTGGATGTTGGTGCAATCGTTAGTAGCAGACAGATTGATAATGACACACTTTTTAAAATTGTTTTAGTTGTTTCTAGAAGGACTGAATGATAAAAAAAATTTTTTTAATTGATATTTTTACAGCTTAGAAATCGAGAGTTTTCTTACAGAATTTTCAACTTCAATGAAAATTTTTACAGGAATACTTGTTAATTCAATACTCTACTCAGTTTTATGAAAACTACTTTAAATCCTTAACTTTTAATAAAATCATGCCTATGAATGATTTTTATATCAAACTTCTATCTGTTTCAGACACAGAAATATTAAAACTAATGGAACAATCTCAAATGTAAGGGAAATTATATCATTTGAAACTCTGAAGTTACAATCCAGCCATGTGTAATAGAAACATCAATCCAAAAATCTATGCTTGTCACTTCATTTTTGCATGGCAAAGATTTGTATTTTTAAAGAAAGTAATATGAATCAAGGTTTTTCACCAGAGGAATTTTCGGTGCAGTCTACTAACTACTGAAAGATATTTGGAAACTCATTTTAAAATAACTTTAAATAATTGCTCATCTGGTTTTGTACTGTCAAAGACGAAACTTCTTTTATGTTCAAATCAAGCATTTTCTTGGTGGATATCTCAAGTATGCTAAGAATTTGTCATGGATATGTCGTATTTAAAAAAGGGAAAAGAATGTTTTTCATCTTAACAAACCCATACTTTTCATAGCTATCAAAAATTATATGAGCTATATATTCAAATAAAAGTTCAATTGTGACCATGTTCACAATGCGAAATAGATTGAAGCGAGTAAACAGCTGTTTCTTCACCTATGCTATTATCTCTTCTGCGAAAATACGCGATTAATACTTTTTTCTTACAATTTTTGGAAGGCATCCATTCATATTCCTCTTTAAAAGATCTATTTAATTTCCTATGAGATACAGCAAATTACTGATTCCTCTCCAGGTAGCAATGTTTGCTTCGGTGTGATGCTTGAAATTTTTATGATTTTGTAGCAAAAATCTGAGAGTACAAAAAATTGCCATTTGAGTACCTTCAATTTTTCAAAAGATCTTTTTTCTCCATTTAACTTTCGATGCACTTGATTAGTCAGAGATTTAAAAAAATATGCAAAGATGCAGCAAATACGTAACTTGAAGACATGTAAAAATGGTATGATAAAAAGGTGTGCAACCACAAATTTGAATCAATTTAAGACCTTATGTTGCTTGATAACAAAAATAAAATCAACCGGGCGAATGCATCACATCACTTCGATAGTCCGTATTTTATGTGAAGAAATAAATTAAAATGTTATTTCTATTTTTCAGTAAAATTAAATGGTAAAAGAAACAAGAAACGTGTGAGGAAACATTATGATTGATAATGCCGTTTAGTATTACTAAATTTACTCTCTAAACAATTGGAATTCTATATCCAAGTTACGCAGCAACGTGGCAAGGCTTTTTTGTAGAAGTTGAAATTGAAATAGAATAATCGAAAAACAAAAAATTCTCTTCTTAAGGAATATTTTAGTAGTGCACACTCCGTTAGGTCAAACATTTGAAAGCGAGCATTCTTACATCATTCCAGAGAAATAAATTTCCTGTGGTCCCGAATGAACCATGGTGCTACTTAGAAGTTCGACACTGCCAGCAGCGCGCGAAATCATTTCATAGCGAGCTACAGTGATGAAAGAAGGAGACGCAGCAATTTCCTACATGTCCTCGGAATGTTCCGCTGAAAAAGGGCTCAAACTAATTTTTTTACCCTACATTATTGTAGATAGAACATTTCGAGTCAATATAGTAATGGAGAAATACAATTTTCATTAGCAATACCTTAAGGCTCACATTGAGCCTTTTGAAATATATATATTCGCGTATCATCATGGTGCATATCTCAGCGTTAATTTTTGGTTCTGTACAGGAAAGTTTGTGTAGCAATTGCAAGGATTGCTACCAGCTGCACGTCGCTTTTACAGTTTCATGTATTCCTCTCTCTAAATGCGAGGATGAGTGTGTAAAATGAGCGTTTGATTATTTAAAAAGTTTGCAACGTAACACCAATCATCATTCCCCCTTGCTTCCTTTGCTGTCAATTTTAGCAACTGGGGATGATGCAATATTTTTCATGAGTTTATGCTCAGTTTCCTTAAGGGTGACAGTAACCGAATGGAACTGAAAATTTTTTTGCTTGTTTACCCTATAGTTTTTGCAAGATTTGTAATGCTTAAGCAGCAGCGTGGTTGCAATCCAGCTTTAGCGTTTTGGTTGCAAATATAGTGTGCTGCTGATTGAAAAAGGTAGTTAGTTTGCATCGTGGATTTCCCATTTACTTTCCTTTTTTTGTTACCACAATGGATTTGATATGATGTGAAATGCTTTCAGTTGCATCTATAAATGCCAAGCTGCACCAGTATTATATTTCCAGTGTTTTATGTGCTATTGCATCGACCGGCAGTTTTCAAAATGAAATTACGATGAAGATAAACATTTTATTATAAATGTTTTGTGAATATTTAGCATGTCATATTATATTTTTGTAAAATCTTTAATCATGGCCTATTGGATGTGGCTTATCTACCTTGCTATCTTTTATTTACTGTATCGTGTACTAAAATTTCTATATTGCTCAAGAAATAAATTGAAAAGTGCCGAACGTCGTACCGTCTCCCTAGGTGGTAGATCTCACTCATATCAGCCTCCTAAACGACGCATTTTTGGAAAATAGAATGTATTTCTCAAGCAGGAATTATTCCTGGTACAGGAAATTTTAGTATTTCGTTTGTTAAAGCTTCAAGAATGCATAATGGGCATTCGTAAGCATTACGTGACAATGTTGGATCACTGGAAGAGCCTTCTATTCATAATATCGCCCTATCCAGTTTGTAGTGGCTTACTTGGAAGGATTAACCTTCGCTTGGAAAAATTAAACAGCCTCTACACAATCATGCGGTACAAAATCATTTAAAATAGATTTAGACAAATTTTCTTTGATCTGAGTCTACCCAAAGGAGCAATCAGTTTTGGAAAAGATCAGAATAAAATTTGAATGTGGAATTCTTGTTCATCCGAAACCTTAATTTATATGTGTATTATAAAAACTCAATAACTTTTCAATATTCCAATGTCAATGAGTAGATGTTTGCTTAATAAGGACCAATGGCAAATGTTTTAGATTGAAAGTGTGGTTTGCTTATTATGATTTGAGAGCAATCTTAGTACCGGTTGTAATGAGTTAATTAGTCTTTACAATTAACGTGGATGGTGTGGTGAGTTTCAGTAACTAGCGTGGGCTTTGATACTATGACTGAATCGAAAATTTCAATTAGTTTCAAAATTCTTGGCTATAGTTTTTTTACCATTATTTACACTTACTATGTGTCTGGGATGCTTGTGAATATTTTTAGTTGTTATCTTGAGGATTAAAGAGTGGAACGTATATGCTTGCATGAATAAATATGCGCTTCTAGATGTCTCGTTATAAGACACAAATACTTTTTTTCTTCTACTCACATATTAGTTGTAATCTTAGAAATGTCTTTGATAACACCTAAATGAAAATATGAGATTTAGTATATATACTCGGCTCTGCATTGATCTGTCTAAGAAAAACACCTTGGTATATTAAGGAACTTTGCATAGAATCGGGACCTTAATTAGTTTTTTGCAGAGTTTGAGCGGAGTACAATTTTACTGCGTAGGAGCTGCGTGAGTTTTATTTATTACTGGAGTTTTATTTATTACTGGAGTGCAATTCTCCTGAAATTCGTTTTTGTTTATGTTAGTGAGGAACTATGGAAAAATGAATAAACCATGCCCTACTTGCTGTTATTTTTTAGGTTTTCTACTTTTTTTCTTTGTAAATATAAATCATTTCGCTTTTCAATAGATTCCACAAATGAGAAAGACATGTTGGGCAACATTGTGCGCTTGCTCAACGTGCTTACAATACGTGGAAATCTAACACATGGTTTTGCGGGAGGAAATTTCGCAACCATTCATATTTTTGTGTAATTGTTCTCTTGTTTGCAATTGTTTGAAGGTTGCAATGATACTTGCTTTTTTGCTTCTATATATAAGCAAAACAATGATAAAGTTATTGCTCCGCATTGTTTTGATTGGTGTAAATATAAGTTTTATTGTAATGCAATCCTTTGGATCTTTGTTTATCCTTATATTGTGAGAATTTTTCTCTGTTCACATGGTGTTAAAAATTGTTTTTAAACGCATTGCTTTTTTATATTCAAAATGAAGGTCCGTTTTGGTGGTCGTATGTTTAGGATTTAAAACGAAGATGGGTATGCTTTGTTATATTAGATACTTTTTTCAAATTTTGTATTTACGAAGTATTACTCTAATTTGATAAACCTCAGTCGTCATCAAACTCAACTCCCGTTTTGTTAAAACCAAAGAAATATTAATTGGCAAAGTCTATGATAGTGCTTCTATGTGTTAACAAAGTATGCAGAACTATTGCTTGATGGAAACGAATGCGGAAATAGCATTGAAAATGCTATTTTAACATGGACAGAGCAACATATTTAATAGGTTTCCTATAAAATTCATAATCGTTTTTTATAAAATTCATAATCGTTTTTTTTCTAAGCTAGTCCGCTCTAAAAACTTCGAAATGCTGCAAAATAATTCCTTCAAATCACTTTACTTAGGGTGATATTCAATTAGCAGTTTGACACCATTTTCAATTGCTGTGCTAAAAAGTACTTGTAAACATTGAAAAATAGCTTATTTCTTTCACTAGTTGGAAAAGTTTTTGCCATCTGAATAAATAATTTTAGCAATGAGAAATTTTTTTTACTGTTAGAGATCGAAATGGTTATTGCGATCCATAAGAAATGCTAAATCAATATTTCAGTAGAGACAATCAAATAGTTTTCAATGAAAAAATTTAACAAAAGTGTATATTTTATTACTTTTGTTTGGAATTAAAAATACTACATTTACCATACAAGTTTTCCAATTACTAAAAAATTGAAGGTATCTTTTTTTCATTTGATGTTGTTTTGCAATTATTGAAGAGGCACTTCACATAGACAAGAGTGCAACTTCACTACTTTACAGGTAAAAAATATGTTGAGACTCTTACACAACCACAAGAAATGAAAGCATGTGGTTGTTAGGGAGTAATACAGTTTAAGAATATTATCCATCTTAACATGGAATTGGGGATTTTCCTAAGCGTGTCAGTTTGTATTTCGCTTTGATCAGGTAGCTACGTATCTTAGCTTGAAGGGCTTCAAAACTGATTTCTGATCAACTGAGCTGATTTATGTGTAAGCTGTTCGTATTGTATCCTCCTCAATCTGTGCGATGTTTGCGACATTTTCAAATCCTTTTGTAAGAAAAGTTGAAAGTTGCCCAAAAGGTATTGCTTTCTCGAATATCGGGAAATCTATACCGTCATGTGCTGAATTTCAAGCCTTCAGTCAAGCACGAATCTAGAAAGCAAGATGGTTTGAATTGAAGGAATTGTGGATGACATATAAGAGATTGAAAATCCTACTACAAGTTTAAAGTTAAGGCAGCATACTCTTGCACCAACAAACTCTTCTAACTTTGTTAGGAAGATGGTGGATGAATGCAAGCTTGCTTTTTTACCATATTTCTGAAGAATTCGTGTTTCCACAAACGAAATATTTTGCCACAGATATCTATTGTCTTTTAGCAGAAAGGAAGTTTACCTAATTTACAATGCTGGAATTGAATGCTACTATTGAAAGTTTGCAAAAGCAATGCTTTGCAGGAAGTACTTGGCATATCATCGGTTAGTATAGAATTCATAAACTTCTTTATAGTTGGTATGGCATAAATTTCTAAAATCATGTATGACAACTATTCGTGCTGTGCATGGTTTTTGAAATTATTTTACTGATTTAACTTTTTGTTAGAAAAAAAAACCTTTTTTTATATACTTGCTATATTTTGATATGATTGAGTGTAATGGAAAAGGAGAATTGATTTCTGCAAGTGTTAAGGTAATATTTCTAATAGCTCCATGTTAGTAAAATGCATAAAATTATTTTTCGTTACGGTGAGTAGCACAGCACTTTTTCTACGATAATCCGCAGTAATATTCAGTCTATGCCATTCTATAAGAGATGGTTATAGATAGCATTTCGTAAATACTTGAGCCTTGCAGATGGGAAGGTTCCATGGCTCTTGAAATTTCATGGAGATACAGCATCTGGATGCGTGCTTGCAATAACGAATTTTCAGCATTGCTGGGTTTCTTCGATTTCTCTGCATGAAATTTCATTAATGAAAAACGTCAGTAACATCCTTATGTTTCATTTTGAAGTTGGCGATAGTAGCCCTCTAACAATATTTATTGAATTTCACTGTCGCTCTTTGCCTTGTTTACAAGTATAATGCTTTACACAAGGTAACTTATACTTCTGCTGTGGTAAATTACGTTTTTGCAGGACTATGTTGAGACTTTGGACATTTCAATTGAAAAATTATTAGAGTAAGCTTACTCCATTAGCTATTATTTAATCGTCGAATTTGTATATTTTACGATCACTTTTATGAGCTAGTTTTATTGCGATGATAGCAACCCTGCATCTGATTACTTGCCAAAGGATAGTTTTTTAGGTGGTTAAATTAAATCACGGGTGTTCATATATGCTCCCCAATTTTCATCTTGTGAGCAGGTGAACAATGCTTGTACTGCATATAAATTATTTCCTGTACTAGTTGAATGCTCATAATTACAACAATTCAAACTTGTTTTTCATCAGGACTATACATAAAATTTTATATGGAGATATTACGGCAGCAAAGGTTGAACTCGATTCTAGGCAAGATCCAGGAGAACCAGACAAAAATAGAGTACACACATCTTTGAAAAATGCCAGGGATCCTATAGTAACACCTTTTAGCTCTTCATTGATTTTATCTATCGACTATTTAATGGGGTCTTTTTATCCATTCCATTGGAAATTTGAACTACGTCCTCTTCCATTCGCAGTGAATGCTTTGTTTTTGAGGCAGCAATTGTACTTACCTTTGATATACTCATTGCCAGTTCTGCAAAGCTTGAGTTGCAAATATTTTGAGCAATTACAAGAAAAACCAGAGGAAATTTTTAAATTGTTAGATGGTTTCGAATCGCCTCAAAAGCATCCTGTGGTTGAGCTATCTGAGCATAAAGGTTTAATGGAAAGAATAGTAAAAACGTCAATGCGAATAGACCCGTACGAAATTGATTTGGAGAAATGGAATACTAAAGATAAAGAAAGCTTGCAATGTCAACAACCTGAAGCTAGAAATGATTCTTCAGACAAAATCTCATCTGTGGCTTCAATTTTAGAGGAACCTTCGTATTCCTCTTGTGTCTGCACACCAGCTATTTGGCCAAAATGGAGTGGCACTAGTCAACTCGTTTTTGGTCAAGTTGTGCAACGCCTTCTACCACGTCGCTTTTCCCCTGAATCTAACAAACGTTTTCGCCAGGATAGTCCCCTTAAATTAAAGCAATTTAGAAGTGGTCCAGAAAGATTTGCAAAAAAGAAAATATAAAGTGATAAATACATTGCTTCCCCTCTAAACAACTTATGAAACAAAACTTTAACCTAGTTTTGCGCTAGTTACATCGAATGCTGCTTTTGGCAGCGATGATAAACTAGCACAAGTGTTTGTATAAGCAATGGCAAAATTTTCAACGTTGATAGCTTAGCGTAGCATGTGTAATTTTTGTAAATCCTATAAACTACGTTTCTATTTTAGTGCTGCAGATTTCGATATTTGAGTAGGCAAGCCTCTCAGTGCTTCTGGAGAAGATTGAGCCTAAGCATAAGCTGAATAATAAATTTTTTGTTGACAAATTGGCTTAACTGAATTTTCCGTGCTATTCTAGATATATATATCAGAAAACTGTCTCTTAAAAAATCTTTTGGCATGAGTTACCATTAGCTCATCCCCCTTTGACAATTATCAGTAAGTGTCATATTGAAATAAGTTATGCAAGGATACTTTCCGAGCCTTTGGGGAGAGGTATTTACAAAGATGACACCTATAACCAGACCATTAGATTCAATTTTCTTTCGAAAATGTGGGATAAAAATAGTTCATTCAGAAAAATGTTGATGCTTTTGCACCAAGTTAAAACGTAATTCAATAGAATTTGAATTTTAAAGAGCTCATGAGGTTTTTCCACTCTACCTTGTATATTATTTTCAAGTCAGTTTTACGTTCTTTTATCCTATACAGATAAGCACCACAAAATATACATAGACTGTTAGTAAACGTGTTAAATTGATTTTAGCAATGAGTCAAATGTAGATACTTCGCAACTCTATAATTTGTTTTACACTCGCTAGCAGAGGAGTTGTTTATGTAACAATAGAGGCTGCCAGAGTTTAGTTTCTTAAAAAAAGCCGAAACGGTTCGTATTTTATGTAGCTCTTCTTTTTCGTCTGCTTATGATTGGAAATTACTCGCTACGAATAAAGAGTCTTTTTAGGATATAATGTACACCAGGAATATGAAAAGTTTTTACTAACATTTTTGCGTGTTCATTTATTCTTAATGGTATAGTTTGTATATATTCCTCTCATTTAAAAGTATAATGAATGTTACATTCTCAACTTTGTGATACTCAATATAACACCGGATTCAAGGGCAGGATTATACTGAAAAACTGGCAGATTTAGCATGCCTTTCCTCTCTCCTTGATTGATTAAAAGTTATCGTTTTGTATAATCTTTTAAGCATTTCATAATAATAGATACATATCGCTTCCTCAATAGTTTCACTTTTAAAATAAAGGCGGTGATACGGTCTGTTTCCGTAATATGCAAAAAGACTAGAATATGTGAAGCATCTTTCCTTGTTATTGTAATATGAAGTAACTGGGAATAATTTAGCATTTACCTCTACAAGATGCAAGACTACGAGAAAGAAGTTCAGCCTTACTGCGAAAATCTCATATATGATATTTTTGTAATGAATACCAAGTGTATCAAATATTTTGTAAAGTGTTGTTCTTCTCCAATTGTACCGCAGCCATCGGTTTTCAAATTGAAGTGATAACGTGCTATCACATTACAAGTGGAGTGAGTAGTCAAGAGTCAATCATTACCCAAAAAGCTCACGCAAGATTGGCTGCGTGACTAAAACTTTTGATGGTTGTTTTGATGTAAGGAATAGCATCATGCCCTTCTAATTTTAACTGTGCCTTACACAATGTGTTAGTTATATCATACTAAGTATTTTAAAGGGCTGCTTTTTATTCACAAAGGAATAACGTTAATGTTTCCTTTTATCATAAAGGCATTGCATCTTATTTTCCAATGAAGTAATACAGCTAGCTTACGCATACTATATACTACCCAAAGGAATCATTTACGCAGTGAAGCTGCGAAGCTTGGAAAGATGTGTTCTCAGGTTGTAACATCTCCTCGAAATTGGTCATTGAAGTATAAATTTCAGCCAGATATTTTCAACATTTTTCGTATTCCTAAGGAGAAACTCATTCGCGTATCGTTACATGCTGTTGAACAATATAAAAGAGCTACAGAAACGAACTTTCAGCATTATGCAGGACGTACACAAACTTCTAATGCTTTATCCAGTAGCACTTTTGCATTGCAATCTTCATACTATTTACAATATAATACTCCCAGCTATGATGTTCCTTTACCTGCTGCGGCGACGGACAGCTTAGATTGTACAACAGAAAATGAAGACGCTAGCATTGAATATCGATGGATGGAAGAATCAATTTATGCTGAAACTTCAGATTCAAATGCTTCTAGCTTTGCACAGCGTGAACTTGAAGCATCATCTTACATACATGAACCTTTGTTTTGGAAATCACTACAAAATCGTATCCTTGTCATGTTGAAAGAAATATCCCCTGAAGAGTTGCATAAGCTTCTTGTGATGCTGCAGCAGGTCGGTTACTAATTTTTGTTAGAGTTGAGCGCTAGAGGGATGTTCAAATTAGGTTCACATTTTATTTTTAATTAGAAGGTTTACGCGCTTGAATTACATCGAATAAATGTTAAAAATTATGCTGTCTTGAAATAATTTTTAATTTTAGGTTGAGCGCACCGATGCTGCTTTTATGAAATCTTTGATGGAACGCTATATCTCCATATGGCTGGACACTTACAATGCATCTTCTTCGGTATCTACATCAATTCATCTCTTAGAAAACTGGAGTCAATCATTTTTCCAAATCGAAGCATTAGGAGAGCACCTCACTCCTTCTTTCTTTTCTTTACTTGAAATCCTTTTGAAAAATTTAGCGCAACGGTGCGGATTGGAAGAAGAGGTTCTTTGTCACAAAGAAATTTTATGTTTTTATCAAACAATTTTTCAGCTGCAATGCATGAACATGGAAGTATGGGAAACTGCTTCGACCTTATGTCATAAGAATCTGTCAAAAGTAAGTACCAAAACACATCCTATTGTACATTTAAACGTTTTAATTACTCTCATAATAGAGGGATTCTGCAATTTATTTCATTGAGAGAGTATTAAAGGAGATATTTCTTTCTTCTACAAAAACGAATAAGGATACGATATCGTATCCTTTTTTTATAAAAAGTTTATCAAAAAATTTGTATCTGTATGCTGCTTAGTTTTATTTCAGTATAACACACTTTTGTGCATGAGAGAGTTGGTAGAATACACTATATGTATTTCCAAAGAATAGAATCTCCCTTTTGCACATCTATGTATAAAAATTGAGAGTTAAAAATCAGCACGTTGTGTTTACTTTCAGTGTAGATACATTCAATTATCTTTTAAAAATATGGATTGTTTGATGTATCCAATTTTTTCTGAATGTCTACCTCAAGGTTTACTTTGTGTGGGATTTTCTTCTTCTATATTTTTCTTCTGTACTATACTATAAACACTTTCTACCTCATTACTATGAAAAATGATCTAACATATATATATGCTTGCCTTTATTAATTATTTCCTTCCTTTTTTATAAACTCAAAGGAAGGTATCCTCATGCCATCTCTAAATACACCTCCTCATTACTACTCTTAAACATGACAGGCAAAGCAAAATTTTATTTTTATATACTCTTAATTTTGTTTGTAGATTCCAAGCTCTGCATGCGCAGAAATATTGGAAATTCTTGTCGTGCGTCGACCAGTATTTAAGGATTCATTTTGCTCTCTTGTTAAGGTAGAAAAACTACACATAGTTTGTATTTATAATTAGAAGGGAATACATGCATACTATATATTTTTTAATCTCTCTTTTTAGTCTCTCTTGTTCTCTTTTTTTCTCTCTCTCTTTTTCTCTTTATACTCTCTCATCCTTCTTTCTCTAGTTTCTCTCCCTTCTCTCTCTCTCTCCCTTTCTTTTTTCTTCTCTCTCTATTTTTTCTCTCTCTCATTTTCTCTCTCTATCCATTATTTATCATCGCTCTCTCTCCCTTCTCTCTATTTCTCTCTCTATTTTTTCTTCTTTCTCTCTCTATCCATTATTTCTCATCGCTCTCTCCATTCTCTCTCCCTTCTTTCTCCATTCTCTCTCCCTTCTCTCTCCCTCTATTCTCTTTTCCTTCTCTCTCCCTCTATTCTCTCTCCCTCTATTCTCTTTCCCTCTATTCTCTCTCCCTCTATTCTCTCTCCCTCTATTCTCTCTCCCTCTATTCTCTCTCCCTCTATTCTCTCTCCCCCTCTATTCTCTCCCCTATTCCCTCTCCCCCCCTCTCTTTCTTTCTATTTATTGTTATACTTTTAAATTACTATCTACTGTGATGGTTTATTTTTCTTTTGTGTCTACTATAAAAAAGATAAATTTTTCTACTAAATCACTATATTTATATATTAAAAATGCCTGTATAAAACTCTCACTATGTATACATATTTTCTTTATAAAAATAAAACTACGCTATTATAAAAGAAAGAGGGAGAAAAATACTATTGTGAAGAAAAAGATACATTTTAATGAGAAATGATAGAAATTTTAAATGAAAAAACAATAAAAAAAAAGAAATTTTTTAAACTAATCTATTTTAAGACCATTTGCTTTCTGTTTATATTTATTTTTTTTTCTTGCATTGTTTTTGTGTGTAAATATATCCTTTGTAGGCTATTTTGGCTACCCTCTCAGAAAGAAAAACTCTGCTATCATTCTCTTCAAAACATATTGCTACGGTTGCACATGCTACTGTGGTTTATCATCTCCCCTCTTTGGATATATATGATAAATTAGTATGTTTTGGATATAAAATACAAAAAAAATATATATATATATATATATATAGACAATTTACATTAAAGAAGGATAGTATAAACATTGTAAAAAATATGAATAAATACTTCAGTTTTTAATATGATTTCTTCTTTTTAAAAAACCTCTTCAAAAGCAAAAATTTGTTTTAAAAATAGATATGTGTTAAAAATAAACTTTTTAATTTAAAAAAAAATATATATATTTAAAAATTGGGAAAAATTTTACACATAAGAGATACTAATGGAAAGAGAGAGAGAGGAAGAGAGAGAGGAAGAGAGAAAAGGGAGAGATTAGTATTTTTAAAAAATATATATTTAAACATTGGGAAAAATATTACACATAAGAGATACTAAAGGAGAGAGAATGATTAAGAATTTTCTTGTTAAACTATAAAAAAACCATCCTTATCAATATAAAAATAAAAAATATTTATATACTGTAAAAATGAATGTTTCTTCTTAGAATTGAAGAGATAATAATTGTACAACATTTTTGTTACTTTTTATATAAAAAAAATCTTATTTGAAAACACACTTTTCTTATTTTTAATATTTCTTTTTTATAAATTTTAAGAAAATGAGAAAAGTAAAGAAGTAGGAGTTAAAATTTTTTTTTTTCATATTTTGAAACAAAAAAGCAGAAGGAGAAAATTTAGTTTTTCCGTTTTTCTCTTTTTTCAGAGTTCTTTATTAATAAATGAAAATCATCTCTTTATTTCTGTTGAGGATTTGATGAAAATAGCTTATCCTTTAATTCTTCATCATTATTTTATACAGTAACTCTATATATTTAATTTATTTTTTCTCTTTATCTGAATTAAAAAAAAAATAATACTTTGCATTATTTTATGTGATGTTAGTTTATTAACAGATTTTTTTTTTTTCAAGGTGATTGTGTGTAAGATGTATGAAATTTTATTTTGTTTATATATAGACACAAAGAAAAGAAAAGAAAATTATACTTTTTTATATATATAGAAAAGATATGAAAATGTTTTTATAAATACACAAATAAAAATATATTTATTTATTTAATCTCTTTTCTTAGCCTTCTCTTTCTGTTTGTACAGAGCCATTTTTTTCCTCTTCTAATATTCATTTTTGTTTTCATTATAAAAATGATTTTTTTTTTCCATATCTCCTTCTTTTCCTTTTTTTTTTTTAATATTCTTTTTTTAAACTATTTGTTTACATATTTTTTTGATATTATTTTTAGTTTAGATATTTGTACATATTTTATTCAACATTCTTCTACCTTTATGGATGTTTTGAAACAAAAACCTTCCTATTTACTATTTCTTCTTCAAGTGAGTTAATTTTTTTTTACGAAATTTATAAAAATATTTCAAAGGTTTTGCATTCTGTATATTTATTTTTTATTTAAAAAAGAAACATGAATATGAGATGAATACAACCTCATCTCCATACGTTTTTATATGAAAAGAAGAAAAACATGTTTACGTTTCAAATGGCCAAGAAATATAATAAAAAGAACAAAGAAAATGGATACTATATACAAAGTTAAAGAAATTTTATAACGTTTATTTTTTAATATAAAAAATGGAATTTAAAATGAAATCTTTTTGTATAGAATTTTTTTTCTTTACATTTTTTAACGTTTAATTAACCTTTTTTTGTTGATTTTTTTAACATAATTTAAAGAGTTTTTTTTCATTTCTAAAGTAATATAAAAATTTCTTTTTTTTCTATTTTGATAGGGATTCTCGCAATGCCCCATGGCTAAACTTCCTCTTAAAGATAGATCTATGACTTTCTCTTCATCTCCTTCTTCTTTATCTCCTTCTTCTTCATTTCCTTCTCCTACTTCAGAAATTCCACCAAAACAAGCAAAAGAAAATCTTCATGCCTCCTCTTCTCATTGGCCTTGTACTAATACTCTCACATTTCTTCGTAAATTATATAATATAGTGCCTCTCGTTATTGAAACATTATCTCTCTCAGAATTTGTACAGGTCAAAATTGATTTGAATGTAATTCGATTATTATTTTCTTTAAAATATGAATTTAATTCTTTTCTATTTTTTCAACGTTGCCCTGTTCTCTCTCTTTTAACATTCTCTTTCCTTCACCCACTTTCTCTTCACATTTCCCTTGCTAATCTCTCTTTTCTTTCCTCTTGCTCAACTCTCTCTCTCTTCCTCCCTCTTCTCTCTCCCGCTCTTCTCTCACCACCTACTCTCCTCTTTCTTCTCTCCCCCTCCCCCATCTTGTCTCTCCCCCTACTCTCCTCTTTCTTTCTTCTCTCTCCCTCCCCATTCCTCTCTCTCCCCCTACTCTCTTCTCTCTCTCTCTTCTCCTATTCAATTCCTCCTTCTCTCCCCTCTTTCTTTCTTCTTTCCCCCTCCCCCATCTTCTCTCTCCCCCTACTCTCTTTCTCCCTCTTGTCTCTCTCCCTCTCCCCCTCACTCTCTCCCCTCTTTATTTCTTCTCTCCCCTTCACCAATCTTCTCTCTCCCCGTACTCCCTTTCTCTCGTTTCTCTCTTCCTTCCCCCTCCCATCGTTTTCTCTCTCTCTTCCCTCTCTCCCCTCCTCCCAGTTAACTCTCGCCCTCTCTCCCCACCTCTAAAGTGCAGTGTACATACACTTCCATAAAACTTTTT
>JADAQX010000634.1:0-30647 GCA_015476325.1 Cardiosporidium cionae
AAAGCTTTTTCTAAAGTAAATTGTGTTTACTTCTTTTTTTTTTTTTTATAGAGCATTGAATGATACATTCAAACAATTCAGTAGTCGTCTCTATCCTGCTTGTATTATTAATATACAAATGCATACACGAGCCTTTGATATCAACGTGACACCTGATAAACGAAGTATATTTTTGGAGTATGAGCAGGATATTGCAGATAGTATAAAGGTAGAGTTTTCTAAAACTTCATTGCCATGAAAGTTTTTATATAATGGAATTTGCTTAATCTAAAAATAATAAAAACGAGTTTTAACTCTTGTTTGCAGAAATAATCTTCATCATTATGAACAAACACTTTGATTGTAAAGGAGAGTATATGCACCTATCTATACTTTTTCATTCATGGAAAGAATACAAAACTGAGGAGAGAGATTGAAGAACGAGAATACGAGATTATAAATGAGAATGTACTATCTCATGTTTTGAGTGAAATAATATACAAAGAGGCATGCTGGACATCTGATAAAATTTTAAGAATGGGAGGAGGAATGGAAGGATTTGGATGAAAACAAGATGCTACGAGGGTTATCAAGGGAAACCTCTCCTTTTGAGAATCAGGGCCAAGAAATGGAATTCTCTCCTGTTCACTCAGAGGGAGGATCCTACACCTCTCCACTTCTTCTGACTGTGAGAAGAGGCTCTCAACGTGTGTACATTTTCATAGTCTTAATTTTATAGCCTTCTCCTACACAGAGTTTCGTTTGTATTATACTATTCCTTTGATTTTTCTCCCTATGCCATAATTTACTGCGCTGTGTGTGTTTAGAAATGTTTGCAAGATATTTTGGCTCCTACAATGGCTTCGCTTCACTTAGAATCGATCAGCCAATGGTTAACAACCGCCCCTTTAAAAAATATGAAAACGGAGAGAGTGGAGACTCTAGACGGAGAAACAAAATCTCAGGAATTCAGGGTGAGTGGATTGAAAGAATTTGAAAGAGAGAGTTTGCAAGGCGAATCATTTTATGAAAATTTCTTCTCACATGAGCATGTTTGCATGGTGCCCGTGTAGACGATATGTATCTCATAAAAATGAATCTTAACGAAACGTTTTCAACCATTTCAATCATTTCAATGCTCAACGAAACGAACGTTTCTAACCTGTGGTGTGTCCACACAAAAGTATGTACTTCAGAATACTCTGGAAAAGTTGCAGATAGGTTTCAATAGTTCTCTGCATGCTCTACTATAGGAAACATCGCCTCTAGGACCCTCCCTTTCTGCTTCTGAAGGCTCCGTTTCGCCACCTACTTCGTCCTCATGGGAGACACCTGTGTTTCATCATGGATGGGAATCATTACAAGCACAGCAAACTCCTTCCCCTTCTGAGGTGAGACAGCGTCTTACCCTGTGTATATACACGGTATACATAGATGAGGAGGGTTCTGTGGAGGCAATAGCGTCGTACGCACGGCTAGGCTGTGCTATACCCTCAGAAAGAGGAAAATTCTACATCAAACGTTGGAAAAATATCCTATACTGAAATAGACAGTGGTATACATTCCTGATTATTATGGAGGAGATTTTTTTTTTGGAATATGGGACTGTATTTTCTATGAACTCTATAAATGTGTGCTTTATTTCTCACAGACTCTTATTCTTTCCCCAGACTGTAGCCAGCCATTGGTAATGGATGCAGTAGGGATGCTTTCTTATGGAAGAAAACGGCAAGAAAGTAACGCCTCCTCCTACGGTTTGAAAGATAGGAATATGGAAAATCTGCCACTCATGAAGAAGCTTCGTCTTCAGACGTTGTATCCAGAGAAAGTGGATGCAGAATGCACTCAAGCGGCCATTCTTCCTGTATCCCCATCAAATTTTGTTTTGGAGGAGGAAACGCGTTTGTTTCTCTCTCCTGAGACAGAGGCATGGGCTCATGAGAAATCAGAGGCAGTATCTGTACCGACAGGTACTTTTTTCCCCTCTATTTTATGAATAGAGATAGTGGAACTAGAGGGAGGGATAGATGGGAGTAGGGATCAGTAACATTTAGATGATGCAATAGGGGGAGGCGTTGATCCCATGCGATTTGAGAGTATTCCTGCATGGATTTATAGCCTGTAATGCTTCCATGGGGATAAAGTACACGTTTTTCTTTATCAGAATTGAGAAACGCAAAGGGATCGTTTGTAGGAATGAAATGAACGTCATTTGAACACTATCTTATGATAGTGTTTTTATCTTTCTTTACAAAGAGGCTTGTCATGCTCTGTGCTTACTTTTGGCTACTTTATTCGTTTCCTTGGTGTGTTGCTTTTCTTTTCTATCTCTTAGAGAGTCTGAGGATTCCACCCTCCCATGGAACCCAGCAATCTTTTCCGGATGATCAGTCGCAGAAAGAAGCTTGTGGAATAGCTTCACGGGGAATATTAGGAAAAATTTTTATTAAAGCGATGAAATTGACCGTCCCCACGCCTATCAATGGGGGTGTACATACAGTAACCATCCCTCCCACTAACCACAGGGGCAGTGATTGGCACCAGGAGAGTTTACCTCTCGTCTCTTTTCATGAAAATAGTGATGAGCAATTTTGTTTTAAGCAGCATCTCTTTCGTAAAATGGCCATTTGCGGTCAATTTAACCGTGGATTTGTAATTACTTGCATCCGCCTATGCATGGAGGAACCTTTGGAGGTTGCAAGGGCTTGTACAATACCTGCAGAGAGAGGTGATACACACGATCAACCCAACAAGTTTGCGCTTTCACTCTTTATTGTTGATCAACATGCAGCCGATGAAAAAGCGCGTTTTGAAGCATTAAATCGGGATTCGTCTATTGCCCTTCAACCCCTGTTGCATCCCATCAAATTAGAGTTAATGCCCTCTCAAGAAAGTATTGTGGAAGCACACAGACATCTTTTTCGTAAAAATGGCTTCATCATTCACTTCGATAAATCCGAAGTGAGTGGACGACGAGTACGCTTAATGAGTCTACCTGCCGCAATTCAAGGAATTACTTTAGGTGAATCTGATTTTTTGGCATTAGTGCATTATCTCGAAGAAAATCCATTTTTTCCCTCCAATTCTATCGTCGATGCAAATGCATCTCACGTAGAACAGTTGGAAGCATATCCCGACTCTCATTCGGTAATGAAGCAGGAACGTGTGGACTCAACAAAAAATCCAGCCGACAACGCATCTCAGTCGTATTGTCACCGTCCTCTTGGATCACCAAATGTTTCATTATCAATGCCACGCGCTACACTTACAACGAAAGCAGAAGAAGCTACAATCTTATCAAATGTATCTGAAAGTTGTATTTCTTCCTTAGACAGTTCATTCTCTTCTCATGGGAATGATCCGGGTACTCCTCCACCCTTGGGAGAAAGATTTAAGGGGGCTGATAATTCTAATAATGAGAATGAGTGCTCTTCGGATGCCTCTAATTCGTTGCTTACCTGTACTCTACTCATGCCCTCTTCTAACCCAGTAGGTATGGGTTCTATGTCTGCTGTTAGCGCACATGCACCTCTGCCTGTGCAATCTTCCTTAGAAATCACTGGTTCCAATTCCCCTTTTGATTCAACTTCAACGAATGCTAAGCTATCAATTTCTTCAGGAAGTACAACCAATGTGGAAAAACTTGGCGAAACGGAATGCTTGTGGCTGCATTCTGGAGGTATTCCCCGTCCTCCCCGGATTTGGAGTATCTTAGCTTCTAAGTAGGTTTAGGCCAAATCATTTCTGCATTGGCTATGCGTAGTCTTACAATACAAAACAGGATTAGATATTTATTTCTGTAGTGTTTGCATCCATCATTGGAGTTTGTCAGGCTTCTAATTGTTCTTCTGATTTTGGGAATAATGAGAAAGCAAATATATGATGTATTGTTCAATTTAGAATCTCTTGTTTTTTTATTAGATGAGTAATATAAGATCTGTCATTTTGTATACAGGGCCTGCCGTTCTGCTGTCATGATTGGCGATGTTTTAGATGAGCGCCAGATGGCTAACGTTGTCCATAAGCTGTCTGACTTAGATCAACCGTGGAATTGCCCGCATGGACGACCTACAATGCGGCATTTAATTACTTTGCGCCAAGAAGATACGTTGTTGTTCAGTAATTCAATTCTGCCGCCACCTTTGGATGGTCCGCTTCAATTGAATCTTACACCAGCAGAGCTTGAATTTATGGCGAAACTACCATAAGCTTTTCCATCTTCAATACTACGAAGGGCAATCTGTTTTTTTAAATCATTTTTCTCTCATTTTGAAATGCAATGGTGCTTAAACATATATTATATCGTACCATTCTTGTGTTTAAAATGGAAGAATACTAAAATGATCTATATGATTCCAGCAATGAAGTAGTCTTCAGTAGGCAAGAGGGATGCTTTCTCTTTTTTTGAATTTTTAATAAAGGTGAAACAGCATTTCTTCTTCAATTTGTAGTATTTACTACGCGATGTGTGCACACTAAAGTAATCTTTCAAAAGGGAATGCTAAGTAATTTGAATAAGTAATCTCTGTATTATTGCAGCCTTATTTAGTCTGAAACTCAATATGCAACGAATTGGCAGAGTATGTTTTGGCATCACGTAACTGCCCAGAAGTTCCTTGGAATGCCATTCAGGAAATCGCAAGCAGTAGGATTTGAATTAAACCAGTTCTAGACACCCTCAATAAAATCAGAGATTGAAACGGAAATAAATGGAATACCATGTTTTGTACAAGTGAAGTAAAAGAAAAGGGTCAAGTAAAAGAAAAGGGTCTCGTTTTGGGAATATCCTCTGAGTTAATAATTATGTGATTATGCGCAATGATGGAGAAAGATAAGATGACCTGTTTTCAAGCAGTATTCGAACTCGTACTGTTATGTGGTAAAATATATCTAGCATTACTTTTCTCAACAGTGCTCCCCAGTAAGTGCTGAAGCAGACGAAAACATATGTATTTTTTATGTAACCGACTACAGCAGTGGAAAAAGTGCCCACGCATTACCTACATTTTGTGAAGAAAAAAATGGTCAGTACGTGCAATCTCATAATGTTTTGCAATATCTGAAAAGAATAAAACCCGCTGAAATTTACTACAGAAATAGAATGCATTTTAAACTACCAAAAACTACATCCGGTGAGCAGATGGAATTATGTGATCAACAAATTAGTCTTATTTTTAGGGAATACTACCTCTCTTCAATCAAATCAACCATAGATGCAAGTTGTAAATGATCAGCAAGTTCTTAGCAATAGACCTGTTAGAAATAAGCTTCCTGCTAAGGGATCAGTCATATATTTTTGTTAATTGCATAGCTAATAGGCCCCAGAAACACCACAATGCAAATATGGCTACACTTTTATTCTGAATTTCCGTTCAGTTTAAAAGTAATATATAGTAGTGATTGCAATGAATTGGATCAATATGGAACTATGGCAAGTAGAGTACCCGCGGCAGACTTTCCGCAGTATTAGCGTCTATATTGCCCGCACTCAGCTCAATAATTAAGCATACCATTTTTAAGATATATGCTGTTGCTTATGTGCTTAAAGTGGATAGGTTTATTATGCTAGCGTGTGTACTGGTGTACCAACAGGAAAGTGTGGAGTATGAATTTATTTTACGTTTGCATGGGGTAGTAAGTCAACGTAAAACTATTTTAAGGCAACTTAAAGTGTATAAAAAAATTATTTATCTGCAAATATTGGAATGGGAATTGGGTTCCATACGACAGAAGCCCACGTTGATGATTGTTTACAACATCAGGCAAATGATAACAAGTTAGTAGAACAGACATAATTTAATTTCATAGTAACAAATGACTATAACATAAAAATAGTATGAGCTTGTCATTTTTAGGAACATAAAATAAAAAACTCCAGTAAAAATATTATCTTTGTTTTAACTATCTCTATATATGAACAAGAATGCACTTATCTAGCCAATCTAGGTAGACTCTGGCTTAGAAGCTGCAAAGGGGTTCTTCAAAAAGAATGCAATTAGGCTTTTGTTGATATTTTGTTGTAGAGGATGCCGGTAGTAAAAAAACTTCTAGACAGCGACGAAGAAAAAAAAATACGATTGTTAAATTCGACCGTGATAAACTACTAAAAATGATTTGTTTTAACTTTATTGGGAAGAGAAGAATTAGTTTAAGGATTTATGCTTTCGAGGGTATGGGAGGGGTATTTATTTGTAACAATTATACTATTGTGATGATTGTAGTAAATTTTGTAGAAATGTAATTCTGTACTGTGATGATTTGTTGTAAGTACGATTCGTAGAATTGTAAGTCTGGTTAATAGCGCAGTAACATTGAAAGGATGTAAGAGTGAGTAGCTTAATGATAACGATACCTGAAGTAATGGTAGATCAGGGACGAAGTGATTAGGATTGTATTTGAGTGCGCGCAAATACAACCATACAACCGACGCGCGAGTAATGATAACTAACTTAACCCCTGATATTAAAGTGAAGGAGGAAGTTCAGTGGGACTTTTGGGATTGTTATATAAATTTATCTTTCCTATAGGGGGTAGAGTTATCTGTTCTTTTTATGAGTTTGTTATGCAAGTATAGTATATTCCTCTTTAAGTAATTTAGGTAAGAAGACTTAGACTTAGTAAGTGTTAACTCTCGCTCCAGTAATTTCTTTTATTAAACATTTTGTTTTACATCCAACATCTTCTTTGCCCATTCCGCTACGTGTGCGATTATTCTAACATCTCAGCAGATTAGGCAATCAAATAAAAATCATCATTGCAATATTAATAAATTTATTGAAATAAAACACTTCGAATTAAAAACAGGAAAAAAACACCAAAGGGAAATATATTCATTGTGCGAATCTCAATGCTGTAAAGAAAACTTATTGAAACAAATCAAACCTTTGTCCACCCTATAGCCACATCACTTTATTCACGCTAATTAATTCGCTTTATGTAATGGGATAAAAACTGATGCTAATGGTGCACTGCGGTATCGACATGTAGTCAAGCCGAATTGAAATTCAACTCACATAAATTACGCATTGATATTATTGTCTACACATGATTTCCTATTAAGTATACGACTAAAACTGTCATTAAGTAGCAGTCACAATGCTAGATAAGTATAGAAATGAGAGGTCTATTGCAAACGCTTTAAATTAGTTTTGGTACTCATCACATTAAATGTAACTGTAAACATCTCGATTGATCTGTGAGAAATCACTTACTTCAGGAAGCTAAAGGATCGAAATAAGGTACAATACACTTTTAAATAGGGTCATTTTCGTTGGGAAATCGGTATTTGTAAAAACTCGATTGCAGGTCCACGGAACACGTAAACCTTGGAGAGCACGCCGAAAGAACAACCTGCATGCCATTGGACAGTTGTAGTTCCCCTACAGGTATTTCGTTATTTGTACTTTTTTAACGTCTAGTTTATTATTTTTGCATATTTGTTCTTCAATTACCATTTTATGAGAAATTCGAGTATTCAAGAAATAAATGCATGCTGCATTTCTGTACCACGCTGTATTTACAGGAAAGAAGAATAATCAAAATTTCGCTGGACACATTTCTTTGCTTTATCCTGTGGTGTGTCGGGAATAGAGAACTATCGTAAAGCAGGCCAGGCCATAGGTTCATCCACTCTTTTGTTTGCAATCCTCTCAGGATTCTAGGCGCAGAATCTTTTCTTATACTTTGTATAAGCCATTGTAAAGGAAGTGAATGCTTGAGTTGTAAAGTTATGGCAAGTGATGCTCCCGATAGTCGCGTTAGTTTCTTCCGGTCTATTTGGCTGGTGAAACATTTTTCCATGGCATCGGCCGTATATACTGCTGCCTTCCAAGAAACAAGCCACTTGGCTACTAAAGGGAATCCACTGTCGTGCCAAAACTGTGAGAATTTTCTTGGGAAGACCCGTCTTGAATTTGGTTTTCTAAGTAATCCTTTAGGCTTACCCTGCCTACAAAACTGGCAATCTTTTTGGAACGATTTTGGACATCCTACCCATATCAGACAACGTATCCAATCGAATTTAATTACTTTTTCAACCAACTACGTTGTAGTTGCATATTTTTTAAATATTGCACTGCAGATGATGCACAATGGAAAATTTTCTCTGTCAGCGCTTATATTTTTTCTACAAATGGTGGCTCTTCATTGGATATCTACAAGTCATTTCCGTCCAGAAAAAGCATTTACTATTCTGATCTTGTTGTTCGTTGCCCATATACTCAATTGGTTAAGCTTTATAGCAAGTCTTTGCTTTAATCCCCTTGTAGTGAATATCGGTATTATTTTGTGCATTCTTTCCCATTCGATCTTCAAGAATCGCTCAATAGTAGAAAAGGTTAAAACTTGGCAAGAAAATATAAGTCATCCAGAAAATGCGGTGACTCCCTCGGAAAAAGTTTTCTCCAAAACCGCTAAATTAATTAATAACTGGGAGTAGGTTTTTTTCCCAATGCAAACCATCCTTTTGATTATAGAGATATGCGTACTTCTTACCTCTTTCGTTACATTGAATTAAAGCCATTGAAAATAATTCAGGTGAACAAACTATATCATTTAATACAAGGTTTAGGTACTTCTCTTTTTTGGCCTACATTCTTGTATGCCCTATGTTTCCTGGCCTTTCGAAAATATTTTCATTTCTCTTGGCCCAAGATGCCATGTGTTATCTAGATGCATTACTTTTTCTTGACTTCAGCAAGGGTGCTTCAATGAATCACTTCGTTCCTAGCCGTTGCACTTTTATTGCACTAATCCTGCATGGCAAGGATTACTTTTCTTCGTTTGTAGTTTTTGTTAAAGGTTTTTCTAAGGTTCATATATACATGCCAAATTGGTACTAGTTGATAATGTTGCAGATGCGACATTCTTTTTCTTTTAACGTACATTTCTTCGCCAATTCCTTTTCAGCTAACCATTTTTGTAGCTCATGCAACAAATGTGTCTTAAGTATTGCTGCCAAATTGGATGGTATTTCAAGTTTACAACCCCTTCTCAATAAAACTTGCTCAATAAAACTTTTGAATATTCAATCAAGCACTCTATTTGATTACTTTTTTGATAATATTTTATCCGCTATCCCCCTGTATTTTTCATGCGGTGCCTATTTTTGTGTTAAATCATGGTAGAAATGGTATTCTTGAAAACAGATTTGGGGAAAAATAGAAGAAATAGCTGTTTGCTGTCTAAAGTTTCCCATCAGGATTAAGAAACTAGTTTTGGCAATGGTGCAATTATGTGCTACTTATAGATGGCTTTACTCAGTGGAAGATGATTGCCTTTGCAAGTATGCTTACAGTGCTACTTAGCTGTAATAAAAACTGGAATTTAAACGATAAGCAAAAAGTATTTTTTACTTTATGATTTCATCAAATTATAGCGTTTCTTCTCTTAAAGTTAATTAAAAGAAATCACAGAAGAGCATATTCCGATCGTGTCCATTGGAAAAGTGTTAAAACTAATGATAGTAGGCATTAGCAAAGAGAAACTAGTAAGAAAAAATTATAACTGAATTATGGCAGCTGTAGAATAAATTTGACTGGTTTACTCAAACTTTTTTGTGGGCGAATAAAAGTATTCTGTAGCGTAAGAAGTTCTTGCTTCGTTCATTTGAGGTTTGCACAAAGTCTTGCCTGCGCGTTTTCCTTCGGTGAACCTAACTTTTAGATGAGGAGAAATACAAAAGCTCTTTACTGCCGTGCTATTGAGTGCTTCAGTTGACAAATCTTCACTGATGAGTAAGTATATGCGATTGAGAAATTCGCTTAAAACAAATATTATTTAAGTAGCATGCATAATTGTGTTGTGCGCGTATTCTTATTCTTTACTGCGCTAATATGAGTTATCACGACATCTGTACTTATTTTACATCAAGTTTTTTGTAAGCTCTTCAATGCTGAAATATCCGGACATAAGCGTATTTGCATAGAAATTTTTTTACAGTCACATAAAATTTGGCATTTTTTTCGTAGTCACCCAAGATATAAGCTATTATATAGTAGAAAAGAAGTATTGATAATAAAATACGGAAATAAATGCTGAATACAATAATAAATCAATTGATATTGTTCCCACAATAGGTTTGCAAAATTCAAAAAAATATTTGTAAAAAAGGCTTTGCTAAACAAAAAATCGACAAAATGATGCACTTATCTAAGCGTGTTTCTAATTTAACACTTAGTAATTATTGAAAAGAGCTTGTCATACATTGGACCAGCATAAATAGAATAAATCAAGAAAAGCTTGAGCAATTAGATTTCTTCTTTACCCTTCACTGAGTCAAAGAAAATAAAATTATGAAAGCTGCTTTACTTTTTTTTGGCCCAACCTAATCATGTGTATTTGTTGTCTTTTATGATTTACTTCGTTACTTCTCTCTACCAGCTTATGTAGGACTCTTTTTTTTTACTTTCTGGTTTTCTGTATAAACCCGATTCAGTTTTTTATTAAATTTACGGCTGAAGCGTTTATGCGGCACTCTCATTGGCAAAAAACCAAATTTCCATCAATTCTATAGCAATCAGTGGAAGGGCTGATGCTAAATGATAAGAAAAGTTAAATGTTTCGGAGGGTTAAGCTGTACACAAAAAGTAAAGAGTAAACGCAAATTTTAAAAAGGCACAAAAAAAGAGAAAACACAAAAATACATATTTATACCACAAAAAGATATCAAACAAAGAAAAAAATATAACGATATAATTAGATAGATTCAGCAAAGATGTATAGTTCACCCTTAAACTACTACTACCAGGGTTGTTTAAACCTCAAAATGCTTTTGACCGACGAGGGAAATTTCTGCACTTCGAAACTTAAGCATTTAAAAACAAAGTCCATATAGGATAAAATATAGCACCGCTATAGTAGAATCTGAACTAAACGACTGCTCATAGTTGTAACTTTCTGGTTAAAACTGTTTCATAGCTTTCTAAAGTCGATAGCCCATACTTCTGAATTCTTTACTCCTATTGAAAATAAAAAGCAAGCAAGATCTTAAGACTATGCTCATTTTGGTTTTGTAAATCTCACATTCTTTTATTTTAAAAACCAATGAGCCACTTGCAGTAACAGCAGAACAGCGTTTATACGAGGTTTTGCCGCATGTACATTAGCGCACGCTCCTATTTCGGGAACACGCGCGACTACTTCAATTATCCTAATTTTCACTGAAGCGCGCGCATTTTTACGATCGAAACAATTGTTTTGTTTCTACGATAAACTTTATCTCGAGACAATCAAAATTGCACTGGTGCCACAATAATCTGTTACCGAAAGATCGTCTCCGCTTCACGCTTTCCTTGCAAAGTGCGAAATTTCATAACAGCCCCTCCGAGTCAAGAGTGTGCAGTGACAGAGATGCTTTCCCTCAAAATCCTTTAAAATATATATTTTGAATTTTGATTTTTTTTGACGTTTCTACTTTCCGGACTTTTTTGATGAGTTTACTTGTAATTTTATAATTTACCATTGCAATACACACTCATAGAAAATACTGCTCATTGTTGCTCTTCTGCGCATTCAAAGTAGTTATTGCGTGTAACACTCTCCTGTTTTTTGTATGAAGCAGTACTTCAAGATGCACAACGTAACCCGTAGTTCTGTGCTTTCGTCATTTTGTGAAGTTGCAGGGCGTCAACGCATGCAATTCTTTTTTCCTGCACTAGCGGCATGTGTTCACACATCGCCTCCGCGCATACACGAAAAAGTCCATT
Source organism: Cardiosporidium cionae (assembly GCA_015476325.1). NCBI lineage: Eukaryota > Apicomplexa > Aconoidasida > Nephromycida > Cardiosporidium > Cardiosporidium cionae. Next base: position 11,685 of record JADAQX010000634.1, read on the forward strand.
TTAGTCACCTTCCCACCTTGCTATCCAACCGAGATCCCAATTTATTGGTTAAAAATGCCATTCAGAGTAACTGTTCATTCCCGAGTGATACTCAAAATTATTGTCAAATGGCTCTAGCTGCGCTAGTAGCGTTTGGTGGTTTAGAATTGAGTGGCCGACGAAACACATCTGTAGTAGCATGCGAAAGTATTGCAAACAAACTGGTCGAAGTAGAATTAGGTAGCATCACAGAATTTGAAGATGGTGAACTCTATGAAATCAAAGTTTTTGGAGGTAACACTTTGCATTCTTACTTCAAGATTATTTGAGATAGCCCGAGTGTATGTATGATATTCTTAACGAGGAGATTAGCCATAGTCGCTTCATCGTTTTTGCATCAATTGTGCGTTTTTAAGGTACACCCTAGTATAAAATACAAGAGTGTTGTTCTTTGTTTCAACAAAACAAAGTATTAAAATAGTCACCTTAGGTAAAGTTTACAATTCTACACATTTTTCGTCACGTTTGCGGAGATTGCGCAGTGTAGTTGAAATCGTTTACCAGAGAAAAATACTAAATCCCCCGGCTAGAATTTTGAAGAAATATTTTGCTATACTATTGCTGGTTCTTTTTCCTTTACTATTTTTTTTTTATAAATCTATTGTATTGACTGGCATTAAATTTCTCCCTCTGCTGTTGTAATTTCATTCGCTTCAACGGAAAGTATGGATGTATGGGAGCTTTTAATATTCTTGGCAAATAATTATAGATGCCTGAGTTTTTTCCCCTTTGTACTTCCCTCTATTCGTGTCATTTATTTTTTTTTAATGAAAACCTCTTCCATGCTTAAAAAGGAGGGGCATAAAAGGGATGTTTTTAGTGTGCATAGATTTACTAAATAGTACGAACATCTGAGTCCTGTTGAAACATTTTTAACACTTAGAATAATGCCAGTCTTTAATAGCATAAGCTGTAAATAATAAAAATGTTCATCTTCCATTTCTTAATTTTGCTAAAATAACTCTTTAGGGCTATCACAGATGTCTTTTTTCCTAGAATTTTTTCTGTTCTTGTTATTAGGAAAAGAAGCCGTTCTACTATCCTATTTAGATGGGAAGTTCTATTGTACAGGCAATTCTTGCTCTCATTACGGAGGCCCACTTCACAAAGGTACGCATTCTTTCTTATACACGCCTAATTACCCAATAAATTCCTTTTTTTTTTGATAGTTTAATCCAGCAGCAGCATTTCTTTTGCTTTTTTTCATTAAAACACACAGTGCATAGTGAGGTGAATGCACAACTAGGTTTATGTTTACATATAGAACTACTACGTTGCTCTTACACAATGTTTAGTTTTGCTTACACAGGTGTCTCCACAAAAGACCATGTCACATGCCCATGGCATGATGCAGAATTTGATTTAAAAACAGGAAAATGTATTAATGGTAAGATTTATTTGTAATTTGAAGTAGGAATCTTCCTCAGTAGAATAGAAATAGGTTGCAGTGGCTGTATGGATCGAGCCATTCAAACTGGAGCATTCTATCTTTTACCTTGAAGCTGTGCTGTATTTATGTAGATTCATGTCATACACATTATTGAATAGAAGAGGATCCATAAGGTTGGTAGACACCCTATTTTATTGATAAGAGGATGTGTAGACGCATGCTTTGATTATACGATGTAGACGAATGCCCCCTCAAAATTTGGAAAACCTGATACCCTTTCCTTGTTTCTTCTTCGGTTGAAGATAGGGTGTACAATTTAAGCGGAAAGTTATCACTTTTTGAGTACTTTTTTCCTGGCTAGAATTTATATTTCAAATGAAAGTAAACAGACGTTTCAAGTCCAATCCTTTTCAATGTCTTTATACTATTTTTGGATTAGGCCCTGCCCTCAATGCTATTCCCGTCTATTCTGTGAAAGAAATGAATGGGAAGGTTGTTGCTGAGCTTCCTTTAGAGTTAAAGGTGAGAAAATGTGCGCTATCGGCATATGGAGTATATTTTAGCCTCTGCTTTTATTCCTCTCAAAAAATAATGGATTATCCCTACTTTATTCTTCCACCTACGTTGAATACTGTGTTCAAAAAAATGCTATGGATTTTTATTTATATGCCAATTTAAAAGAGATGAGATGCCCTCAGAGATAGAGTGTGAATCGTTCAATTGGCGGACTTCTCTTCGATCAATGAAATACATCTTTTTGGTTTTTATAACATTGCAGGATGTATCTGTGGGAATGTAATACATTCCTGTCGTTTTTTGACGAGATATTTTTGCTAGCCGATGATATTCTTAGAATTCGCTACTAAACTCTGTTAACCAAAACCACACTCTGTGCTATCTAAGCCACACATTTTTTAAGTCTATGCTATCTTCTATCAGAATGCTTCTCCTCCTCCTATCGTGAAACGAGATCCAAAGGATACACGTCTGTTTGCTATTGTTGGCTCCGGTGCAGCGGCTTTGGCAGCTTGTGAAACACTTCGACAAGATGGCTATACTGGTTTGTAAATGCTATCATGGCATCCTTTTCTTGTACTATGTTTCTTACCCATTGCAAAGCATTTAAACACAGAGGGATAGTCTGCAGGTGGCTTTGGATGCTATTTATATCGCTTCTTTTTAAAATAGAGAAGGAAAATTTTCATTCTGCGATGCATAATATCTTTTCTGTACATACACGCCTTTCTTTTGGTGGGGGTGCCTCGTCTTTGTATTCTTTTATAATAGAGAGAGATTTTGTTTTGATACTGCACATCTGCACCTTATTTTATTGGGTATTGGCTGAGGCACTCCTTTTGTTAGTATAAACCAAACGTTTGTCCCACACTTTGTATATTTGGGAGGATGGAGATGTTTCTGCAAAAGAAAAATTGCGTACGGTTAACTTTGTGGAGAAAGTGAATGGCATCCAATGGAGGCATCGGAGTATAAATACTCTGCTAGGACCATTTTTTTGAATGTTCTTTCAATTTTTTGAGGGTTGTTGTGGGATTCTGTGATCTCTTCAAATCCTTCCGTCACCTAAATGGGTGTAGCCAAGCGCTAGGAATACGAATAACCGTCTATGCAAATATTTCTACTTGTCATTTTCTTTGTTGAAGCATTGGAATATTTGATAATCTTTGGATAAGAATTTTTGTTGAATCCTCTGCACTGCATACATGCCTTTGGATTTCATTTGTATTGTCGGATAGGGCGCATTGTCATGCTTACCAAAGAAGCGCATCCACCCTATGATCGTCCTGTCCTATCAAAAAATTTGAAAGCAGAAATCGAAAATATTACGCTACGAGATGTTGCTTTCTTGGAGAATGCAGATATTGAATTTCGTCCGAATACGACTGTGAAATGTGTGAATGCCAATCAAAACTCCATTGAATTAGCGAATGGTGAAACCCTACAGTATGACAAGGTAATTTGAGACAGATGGGATAGCTTCAAAGTTGCTCTTAGCCATTGCTTCAAGATTCAAACAGCAGGGTTCCCGTAGTATATTTTGAAATCGAGGGGGCTCCACTGTTTTCTCTTATTTTTACATTTTTAGAGGAAATTTGAAAAGAGTAGGAGAGAGCGCAGGGTGTCATTTAGAGTAAAGAATCCATCCACTTTGATAGTATGAGGTATTTAGTAAAAACTGCACCAAGTCACTGATAACACACAAAAGCAATAGTGCTTTCCACTTTTATCTTCAGCTTCTATAGAGATACAAGGAAAGACTTTGTATGAGTGTTTAATTGAATACTTCTTCTTATCTCACTTGTATAGCTTCGCTTTTGAAAGTCACTGTGAAGGATTTTTAAACGTTTCTACACAGTTTTTATTCTTTGCGTGATGTACTTTTTTGTTTACGTGATAAATGTAAGAGAGAATAAAAAGATGCTGTCATGACGAATTTTTATAAAATAACATGCGTTTTTCTTTAAATTTTCTTTTGAAAAGAATAAGAACAAACAGGTTGCATTTCTATTTATTGGAGCGTTCAGGTATTGGTAGCCACCGGTGCAGAACCACGCATACTCAACGTTCCTGGCAGTAATCTCGCAAATATTTTCGTTTTACGACGACCAGAAGATACAGCGAAAATTGCTAATTTCGCGAAACTAAATTCAAGAGTGGTAAGAACACCCTGCTGGTTATCTTTGATATATATTTCTGGTTAATGAATGCTTGAAAAATGTGTTTTAAATATAAGAGAAACCTTTTCCGCATGCATCTTTATTTGCCTATATGCCAACCGATATACTTTGTGTTGTCTGTAATCCTTCATACGGCAGTGTAATTTTTTCATTTGGAAGCTCTTGTTGTTAATGTGGTACGAATGCATGTTATACTTATGTTCTGCACTGGATTCCTAATCTCAGGTTGTTGTTGGATCATCATTTATTGGTATGGAAATTGCAGCGGCATTACGCAAGCGGGAAGCAAAAGTCACAGTCATAGGAATGGTAATAGTGGGAAGTTAAATTTTTGTGTAGGGAGTGACGCGGTTTGTATAATGTGAATTATAGTAGATAAAAGTATTTTATATGCAGGCATTGATAAAATGAAGCACAAATAACTATTTTAATAGTCGTCCTTGGATATCCATTACAGAGTGCTCGTGTATATCCATTGGTTCTGCTAAAATCTATTTTTGCTGTTTTGTGTTGTATAGGAATCTGTACCGTTTGAAAGAGTTTTAGGTTTAAAAGTTGGAACTGCCTTTAAAAATATGCTGAAAGAACAGGGAGTAGAATATATTCCAAAGGCGAGTGTAAAACTTTACCGGTAAAGATCTTTGCTATAATCTTTAATACAGACTCTTTGTGCTTAAGATTTGATTTTTGCATTTATCGCGGGATAGTTACGTTGAAAGAATTGAGCATTTTTACTCTTAGTGCATTGATTGGAATTATTCCGTGCCAGAGTATGGACTCTATACGGGTTGAAAGTTTCAAGATATTGACATATTCCCTTACTTATGCGTTCATATTGAAAGTGGTTCAAGAGGAGCAGTAAATGGTGTTGAACTAACAAATGGGGAAATTATACAAGCTGATGCGGTAGTTTTGGGTGCGGGTGTCATACCGAATGCCGAAGTAGTGGATGGTGTTTCTAAATCACGTGATGGCTCCATTGAAGTAAATGCATTTTTGAGGTAATTTTGAAATTTCAATCATAGCCTTTCTTTGTATATATCAGTGCGCTTTGAGTATCCGTTGCTCATATCATATTAAATAAGAAATTTAGTTACGAGTAGCTATTTTTGAATATGTTCTCGGCATGCTTTTCGCTCCAGTTCTAATGATGCCCCTAATCTATATGCTGCCGGAGATATTGCTACCTTTCCATATTTTAAAAGCGGTGCTAAAATTCGCATAGAGCATTGGGATGTGGCTTTGCAACATGGTAGAATTGCTGCAAAGAATATGAATGGAAAGTGTATTCCATATAGCTCCATTCCATTTTTTTGGACAATGCTGTTTGGAAAATCTTTAAGGTGCGAGACTGCGCGTTATATAATTCGATGCTTATAAGTTTATCATTTCAAATTACATTTTGTAAAATCGCAATGAAATGGATTTTTTGGTCTTCTTATAGGTATGCTGGCCATTGCCATGGCTTCGATGATGTTATTTGTGAAGGGGATCTCGAAAAGTATTGTTTTGTTGCTTATTATGTCAAGAACGAAAGGGTAAGCAGCATTTTACAGAAGGCGCAGGTGTTTCGTGCATTTGTAATTTTGTATTTGATTGTACATTGTTTAGATTGTTGCTGCTGCAACCATGGGCATGGACCCCGCCGCCGTTGCAATATGCGAAGCTTTGAAATTGAATCTTATGCCTTCTGTATCGGAGATTCGCCTTGGATTTGCAAATTCTAATACAATTATTGAGAAACTGAAGGTTGGAAATTATCATTTAATATTGTAGTGAAACATGTAGGTAGTATGTTTAAGCGGTTTGCTAAATTTCTTGTCATTTTATTTATGCTTTTAGGAACATAATAAACGAAAGTTACCCAAAAAGAAAAATTGAGGAGAAAATTGATGCCTTTGATAGCACTTAGTTTTTTGAGACACTGGAATGGTTAATTAGGTCCTCTCTGCTGAGTAGCACGACTTTGATTTGTTTGCAAATTGTGTTTCGTAGCAGTTAATAATCGCAGGTGATTCCGTCCATATCTAAATTGAATACCCACCGATGTCTCTGTTAGTTTAAAAAGCTCAAATAGTTTTTTCTAAATCTTTCCAATGTTTCGCCATTATGTTGAGCATCCAATAAATGTTGGATCACTGCGCAATTGTTGAAGCGTCCTAAATACAATGTATTTTCAGCAATAGGGTGTGCCACTTACTGTTGTAATTTAAAGGTTCCTTGTATTGTTTGCTATACTTTATTTTGAATACATACAATGAGTGTTTGCTTTTATCAAAAAGTAACACGCTGACAATTTATTAATTAGTCATACCTGCTGATATTGCTTTGCGTATGCTTTCCTCACTGAACGCAATGCAATCTTATTTTTTGAAATCAATTGTGCGTTTTGTGATGCGCTAACTAGGTTGCGTAGCTTCGTCGTGTAACTGATATTAGGTGAAATACGTAATTTGTCAATCGAACCTTTGCAATCAATAGTACCTTATCGAGCAGTCGTTCTTCTTCGATCATTGAATCTAAACTGGCCTTTAGCATTGAATGATGAAATTGCTCAGCAGTATTGCCAAACTCATCGGGGTCTTTTCATATCGGTTTTAAAACTTGTTTCTATTATATTTTTTCATCGCCGGAACTCACCATCAAATTCCTTTTGCTTATAGAAAACATTAGCCCCAGTTATTTGATACGACGGTCTCTTTGAAAGCCGCGGATCTTCGTACACATTAATAGTCCCTTTCAATTGCGGCCTTCAGGCAACAGTAAAATATTATGGTAGCAAGTGTCCGGAGAAAATAGGTTGTGCTCCAACGGAATATGCGACCCTACCTGCGTAGTTGTTGAAAAGGTGTAAATACTGCATTCGGCTGCGTCAAGTCTGCATTCTGCATGCTTGTATTTTGTTGAGATGCTTGTGCTATTATCGTGGGAAAGCTATTCAAACTAGCGATCAAAATTGAAAGAAAGGAAAATGTTTCTCGTAACCTGTGGGGCAATACCAAATTTCTCTTTAAAGGCGTTATGTGTATTTTCATTGCAGAAATGGCGTATGTTTGCTATTACAAGGCTTTGACAGTAAAATTCGTAGCATAATTACAGGATCTTCGTGTTAAATTCGGTGACTTTGTCGTGAAGGTGTACGTACTCTTTCAAGTTCCTTATGCATCTGCTTAACTTTTACCCACAATATTTCGTGATACACCTGGATTGCGACCACTAAATACTAAATTTTCTTATGCAAAAGATCACATTCTAGTTGTTATAAAAGTACAGCTCACAGTGTATTCCATTAAAATGAGATTCCTTGGTTTGCATGTGTTACAAACGGAAAATCATATTTTACAGAATTATGTCTCTTTAGAGTACTGCTATTTCCGCGATATAAACTATGGGACTACAATAAATAGATATGAATAGGTTGCATGTGCATACTGGTGCAGAGTTACGGTCGCTTTTATAATTTGAATTTCAGAAGGAATATAGAATTCAAGCTTTTTTAAGGTGCACCAACGGAAGATTTGCATATTGATTGTCAGTGAGGCTTAGCATTCGTTTATTTGCCTAAAATTGATTTCGACGCATCATTGAAAAGCAAGTAAGAAGATATGCATCGGTACTCCACATGTGGAAGACTGTTGAGTAAGTCTTCGCGTGTTAGAGTATTAGTAAAATTACGAGAGAAATAGTAGAGTATTAGAGATGCCAAAGGATTTTCAACTAGGGTCACATCACGCAACATCAGCGCATCATCGAGCTGGATATCTGTATTGTATGTAGAAATGCGATATGTTACAGACACTATTTCGTTCATGACTGTATCTGACTCTATACGATACCCACCTTTAGAAGGGGAAATAGTAGTGGACCAACGCAATGCCACATTATGTGGGAAGCATATAAAAACCGAAGGAAACGACGGGTCTGCACTATCTCCCCAATAGAATGAAGCCGCAGGGAAACGTTGCTGTACTGACTCTGATGGGCATTGCATTCTCGGCAAAACCTTGTCGTAGATTAGACGGAAATCTCTTGCTGAACCCGATCATGAATATAAACAGCCCAAATTATCTTCTCTACTTGTAAGAATACACACCAGCAGTTACATAGCTTGTACCTTTATCAATGTTAATATGCCATTCAAAATTATGTCCGATACATTTCACGGCTATTCTTTTCTCATTTTCGTTAATTGCTTTATCAAGGGGTAGCAATTGTAATTGTGAACCTATCGACATTTTTGTATAGAAAATACGAGATATTGCCACTTGTTCATGTCATTTTGGGAGCATGAGCTAAAATAATCAAAATAATAAACTAGATATTTGACAACAACTAAAAAGTTCAAAAATAAGAATAAAGTTTTTTGATTGTAGTAGCTCTAACACTATGCCCGAATTCTTTACACTAACTTTTAGGCCATTCCCATGTTTTGCATTCTTTTAGTAAATCGCAGAGTGATACACTAAGTGACCAATCCAAAATAAATTGAAGGATAGATTCCACTTCCAAGTCACTACATTTTAAACAAACTTTGGCTAAAATCGGTAATAATCGTTGACGAGAGATTGTTTGCATTATTTTGATCCCACTTGTATTCTGCAAAATGCGTGAGAAATTAGAAACAATATATTCATGCAGACGCTTGAGCAGGTTAGAGTGATAAAATATTTCTTCATTTGCCAGTATTCTTATACTGGTAAGTGGATCCAGTTGCGGTGTAATGATTGAACTGTAATCTCTTGATAAAGTGGCAATCATGCGCAAGTTGCGAGCTTCGGAAAGGATTTCTAAAATTAGCTCAGGCTTCAGCGTCAAATTTATACATCCTCCATACATGCAGAATATTAACTGTTCAACAACCTCCTTTGACTGATGGAATTGTATTGTTTCGATTTTACTTGATGAGCAAAACAATTTCTGAAAATACTCACTGGATGCTGCTAGAATAGCCTTGTGCACACGTAATTCCTGCAAATTACACTTTGTCAAGTATTTTATTGATTTGATTCAATGTATGCAGAGTTAGGCGGATTAATTATTCTACGGTAAATATATCCCATAGGTGGTTTATTTTGCAGATGAATTCACCTTATTTTCTGTACGAATGGTGACGTCCGTGAAGGAATTGCAAGATGGATTATATAAGAGCCCTTGCAGGTTCTGACGGAATGTCTGAGGTACATCATTGAAATTGCTCACTAGGTCTTTTCGTACAAAACTGGTATCAATGTGGAAATCTGAAGATTTCCGCATTTGATCTGGGCAATTCTCCATGGAAGTGTGATTATACTATGGCGAGATCATACAATAAAAGCCAGATTTGGAAAATAGCAAATGCAAGGGGAGTAGAAGCAACATCATTACATTTTTATCACTAGATTGTTTAAACAAAGGCCGCTATAATGCTATTCCTATATCTTTTTAACACATAGAACAAGAGAAACCATTTTTTATTGCAATTTCGTTCAAATTTTAGGCCGCAAATTCAGATCTTTTATCATTTCTCGGCCGACCTTTGATGTATGCACGTGGAGTAAGCACGTGCAAACTACCTCAATGTCTGTCAATGGAAATCTGCCGTTGTTATCATGTGAAATAATTTAATATTTGCACCTTTATTTTTAATTGTAGGGAGTGAATAATTGATGTAATGTGCTTTTTTAATATACTAACAAGTTAAACTTTTTTCCATAATGCAAATTTAATATGTATAACTCATTTCCTGCGCTTTATACTTGCTGAAAGAGTCAACTCATTCAAGAGCAACGTATCTTCTAATTCTACAAAAGTTGGTGCAATTGAGTTTAGACTAAAATTAATGTTGGAATCTAGCAATTTTAACGATGTGGCTACGAAAGCAAAACAAATCAAAAGTCTGTTGTATTGTCAAATTTTTTTTCTAACAAAAAAAAGGGTTATAATGCATCATTAAAATGTAAATTTGTTGTGTAATGCTACTTTCAGATCGTTTCAAGTTCTCAATGCATTTGTAGTTCTCATCGTACCCTTAATTTCAACTACATGAAAGAATGAAAAACGTTTGGATGTAGCAATACTATAGTAATTGCATTACTACGTAATTTTTCATAAGAAGAATTTTGCATGGGAAAAGACCGCATGGAAAAATTAGTATCAGTAATGGTAACAAGACAAAATTTATCGTCATCGTGGAGATTTTAGAATTACCCAAAATAAAATGCTTAGCCCTTCGCAACTTTTTGTAAGAGCAAGTGGAAGGGTGTTAGAATTGTGTATAAAGAGCATCTAATCAGAGTGGTGCTGCAAATTTGATGTTTTTCCTGCCTCAATTAATTGCTTGCGACTAAGAAGCTTTTCATGATTTTATTACAATCCGAGAATTGACTAGTGTATCTGATAGAAGCATTGTTTGAGGTTGGCTATTGAGAAAAGATAGGGCAACGGCACAAATGTGTATCATCTACGTTGCTTCGAACGAAAGGAACTTAGCGAGCGCCACTTTTTTGTTTTATATAAGCTTTAATTGCAGCACTTGAATTCTTCTCCTCTTCAGGCCTTTGTAACGAATAGGTTGACATTGAAAAGGTTTAACAGCTTGAATATAAAAAGCTCAAACTTTTAAGAAACTAGCAGGCTGTGATTAATAAATCTGCTACTTATTCCACTTCTTTAGTGCTAAACCAAATTTCACCAATAAGTGGAAATCCATTTTTTACTGTATGTTATGAATTTTAGGAAGATCCATCTTGTTTGAGTAATCCAGAAATCGAGAGCATTTGATAGATGCTCAAATTTTATGTTCTAACGAAAAATATCTTTCTAAAGTATTTTGAAATAACTTTATTACCGCTGAACCTACCGACCGGATTGGCATTTGCTTTTATTGAAGTGTTACATTCGTAAGTCAAGTAACATGGGAACAGTAAGAAAATAGCTGTAGCAAAATGAATAGTCAGCAACAGTCGCATATTTAGCCAAACAAACACTCATAAATTGAATTCGGCGTTCCATTGGCGCTCACAAGTCGGTACTATTGATGAAACTTTAAAGTTTCACCAATTTCACGGATCTAGATTTCTCTAGCTACGAAGTAGCTCGGTATGAGAGTTGTGCAACTCCATGATAGAAATCAAGCAGCAACATGCCGCAGCTATTCCATTTTTGAGCAAGACTATGTCGTCAATAAATGCCCTTACTAAGATAAAAATACGAGCTAGCGATACTGCTGAGAATCTGTTAAGAATCTGTTGAGAATCCAAATGTTATGAACTGATATCCTAAAAAATAACAAAACAAAGCTAGCCTGATTTTCCAGACTCTAGGGCAAAATCGAAGAAATGAATAGATGCAGCATTGAATCAGAACGAATGGGAAGTGTAGATAAAGAGGAAAATTTCACCTCAGCAATTCGAGCAGCTGAATAGCCCTTTTAGGCTGAGAGCCTCTTCGCCCTTACTGCTACTGATGCCCGTCCTGCCAAAATTGTCTGTGTTACGTTTCTTCTATCCGCTCGATGCTGTTCATGACTAGCATAATGCATCACCGTGGAGGGCGTTAAGAAAAAGAGACAAGTATTGAAATCACGGCGCTGTAAACCTGTATCAAAGCATATTTACTTGCAGTACTGAAGTTGAGCAATATTCACACGCCCACATGTTTTCCCTTAACATGAAATATACTTCTTTGCCTACGTCACGACGATTCTATCAAAAAAAACTTTTCTGATCTCATTTTTGCCCGTTGAAAGGGTACTCCAACTCTCTTTTACTGTATCGTTTCTCGGTTCCTTAATCGGTTCTTGTAATGAAAGTTACTGACTGACCTTACCCTAGAAACTCTTTCAAAATACTTTCAGTCAGAAAGCAAGCACCGCAGGTATTGAGTTTGTGCTAAGACTGTTTATGTTTCTTCTATAAGTCGCAATTACTTTTCTTTCCTATCCTTAACTACTTATCTCTAGCTTCTTAGTTCTCTATCTATTTTACTATTTGCTGTTCGAATTGTGGGATACGCTTCATTCTCAAAAGCGAAATTTTGGAAAGTTTGGGCATGTGATTACTCCATATCGAGCTGTGAGGATGTTGTTTTATCGTGTCTTTCTACTTTGTATCCATTCTATTGTAAGGAAAATGATTCTATAGAATGCTTTGTGACACTGCTTATACTTCTGAAGGTTTTTTGACTGTAAAAGAATTCCTTTTTTTAAAGCAGTTTCATTTTCTTTTTCAGCGGATTTGCTAGTATTTACTTAATCTTGCTCCTACAGCGAGCTATTCACGCATGTTATGACTGAGCAATGTCTTCCTGGTGCTACTTGCCTCTTTACCGAATGATAACGAAATCTCTAGGGAAACATGTGAAGGAATTTTGCTTGTTTTATCTGTTTGCGTTATTGTAAATACCCTCTTAGCTTAATTTTGTAGAGCATATTTTTGTATTTTCACCCTAATAAAGTATTAATGCCAGAAAGTTTGTTAAGGATGGCAGTAGAAACTTTGCACTGATAATTATGTGCAGACTTTGTCTTGATTCCTGATCTTCAGCGCAATTAAACTGCAAATTTAATGTGAAAGCTCTTGATTACATTATTCTGCTAAAACCCACCCGTTCGACATGGCAATCATTTGATAGTCCAAAACATTAGTATCTTTTTTATAACATGTATGATTGTTTATTGTTGGGTGTATACTTTGTTTCTGAGGGAAGCGTACAAAATGGTTTGCTTTATTTGTTGTTCCCAAGCTTAGTATAGTATTCTCTATTATCTCAAATCCATTTCTTTCTCTTTTATCGCGTGAGATTATACGCATTGTGGAAGAAAAACATGTTTATTGCATTGGATAGATGTGAGATTCGGCGTCTATTTTTTGTTTTAGCGAACCACTGCTGAAAACAATGAAGATAAATCCTTTTTAAATTTAGCGATGAATTCTCTTTCAAAATACAAAGTAGCCCTCTGTAGAGAAAAATAAATGTTGGGATCTTTTGCAATTATGGAAACTTTCATCATTTTTACTTTTGGTGAATGCTTTTGAGGATCGCATGTGACTTAAAATGTTAAATTTATTTATTTGCACGCCCCTCCTCTTACAAGTGACCTTTTTTTGAGAGGAGAGAATAAATGACGATTTGTTGGTAAAAGGATGCTGCTGTGTGTTCACAGGCATAATCGTCATATGTCACAGCTGTTGAGCTTTCCTCTGTCATTATTCTTGGATTTTTCTTGATTCCTTCGTGTGAACTTCCACTGGTGCGTCATACATTCTATTCATAATTGCTATGTCTGGAAGAGGGAAGCCACATGGTCCAGCGGACCAAAAGAATGCACAAACGGTGGATGAACGCACTGTTAGAAAATACGATGCTGTTGTTCAACATTTATTAAAATTGCCTAACTTGGAGAAGGAAACTCTTTGTTCCTCAGAGGCCTGTGCAAAAATTGTAGCACAGATACAAATATTTATGGATCAAAAACTTGGATATAAGGTTGTGGTTTTTCTTCTTTTGTGTGATGATGATTTTATGGAGTGTATGAAGTCTGCTTGCCTGTATTTACTTTATTTTTCTCTCTCTAAATCAATGAATGGTTTCTTCCTTGAGATTTCTTTTTTCTTTCTTTCTATATATATATATATAAAAGAAATGGGAAGGAATAGGGAATAATAGGATGTATAGAGAGAGTCCTATATGTATTTAACAGATTGTTTGTATATATCTTATGGGATGAACAACTTGATACCTCCTCAATGAGGAGGAAAAATATTATAGCATTTTTTGGAAAGTAAAAAGAATAAATAAAATAGTCTTTTGAAGAAAAAGTCTACTAAATGCGCCACCGCCTTTATCGGATATCTTCTTTTATATTTAAAAAAAAGGAAAATTGTTGATTTTTAGAGGATAAAAAAGAAAGAAAAAATGAATTCATAGAAATGCTCATGTGGATAGAGTATTTTTTTATGCCACAGTTTAAAATGCTGTGTGATTATTTTTTGAAGTCTCTCTAGCTGTTTCTTGTTATCTTTTGTTTATACTCTTAAAATTTTTCTATATTGAGTGTAGGCTAAATCTGAAGATCGCTTTATGACCAAAATTCCCGCCAAATTATTTCGAGATTACACCGAAGGTGGATCCTTGGAATGTATTTTACATTTGGCTCTCCAATTTCGTCACGATATGCAGATGATGGATGGCTCTGTTCTACGGAGATTTGAATTATTGTCTGAGAAACAGAAGCTTTGTGCTCGAAGTCTTTGCATGCGTTTACGAGATGGACTGAAAGATGCTGGATTTTGGAAAGCGCCAGTGGTCTATCTTTGGGAGGATATTTCAGCAGATTTGATGGAACGATTACGAGATATCGTCATGAAACATGAAGGTGTCGTCTCGACGGATATTAAATCCGCTTCCCATATTGTGTTGCACTATGCAGCCAAAGATGCAGAGGACAATGAGGTGAGGCAACCTGGGAGAGGAAGATTTTTATTATAGGATTTAAAAACATAAGCGAGTGAGGCATCTAGCCATCAGAGTGTCACACCCTCTTTCTTTTCTTTTTTCTAGCTTTGAGGGATAAAAACAGAAGGATTGGAAAGTTCTCCATTTTATTTTTTTCACTAGTTTCAGGCAAGAGAATAGAGTTTTTAGAAAAGGGGTGTAGAGAGAGCATTAGAAAGAGAAGAATCACCACAGAGAGAACCTCTCTTAGGGTGTATGTACACGCAAGAAAGCATAGAACAAAAAATGGGAAAGGTGAGTGAGAAGGAAGCAAAAAAAAACATTTTCTTTTGAAAAAATACTTCTTTTTCCTAATCCTTCTTCTCTTTTCTCTGTTTTTGCTTACAAGACGTATGCCCGCGAAATTTTAAGGGAAGGAAATCGTTCCTTTGCACATTGGTGGTATTTTCCTGAGAGTTGGGATTGTTGGACCTCAGCGTTAGCCACCACTCCCGAACAGGAATCTCAAGCGGTGGATATCCCTCCCGATGGGAAATGGAAAGTAGGATACGATTGGTTATTGGATTTAGATACATACAATGAGTGGATGTGTGAATTGGATTATGAAATTTTTGATCACCCACCTCGCTTGTTAGAGGCTTTCGCTGCTGCGGATGGAGGCTTCACCCTCGCTTCTTCTAAAGCCATTTCAAAGAATCGTCGTTCTTTCCGGAGGAAGGTCAAACATACGACCGTCTATGAATCCGGAGAAACTCCGTCTGAGGATACTGAAATCGGGAGGAACAGCAGCGTCTCCCCTAACGAGCTCAGCAGTGGCATCTATCCTTCGCCTTCATCATCGAGTCGTCTCCCTACTAAGTTGGACATCGGTTCTCCTTCTGTATCCAGTGGCTCGTCGAGTACCTTACGAAACGTGAGTACTAACCCCTTCCCTGTCTCTCCTCATAGTGGCCTATCCAGTGGAACGTTTACTCGTAGCCTCACCAAGGAAGGAAACATCTCCAGCCCTTTTCATGCTTCCACCAGCCCCTCCCCTCTGCCTACAGCCGCCTCCTCGGCACGATTTCCATCCCGTGGCAGCCCCACCGCCTATGTTCGAGACGATTCTCACGTCTCCCCTCCTTTGATCGATGGCACCCCTACAGGTACCTCTTCCTTCTCTCCTACTCCTGCCTTTTCGGCTTCTGAAGAAGATGGGACTGAGAGTCCAACCTCCAAACGCAAGCGTCTCCTTCCTCAAGAAGAATCTGCTGCAGGATCACTTGTAGAAGGCATGCCTGCCTCTGTAGAAATCTCTCCTGGAAGTGCCTTTGGTACCCTCCCCCCCTCTTATGCACGCCTCCCTCCTGTTGCTCCTTCGTGTGATTCTCCAGAAATTTCTTCATCTGCTGCTTTCAGTGGAGAGAAACACACAAAACGTGCACGCTATATGAATGCCTCTCCTTCCCTCGTTTCTACTAATGAAAACGAAGAGATTGGACCCACTTACATCGAAATCATGGATCCCCCTTCAACACACACACAGACCGTTACCTCTAGGAGTTATTCAAATCCTGTTGGAGATACGATTTTGACGAGGCAATTTCTGGTATCTCCTCCATCGATGGTGGCACCTGTGCGCTCTGTTCCTTTGTCTGAAGGAGGTGTCTCAATAGCTGCTCTGCAAGATCTTCAGAGTCTTGCTGTCGAGAGTGCCACTGCCTATGCAGAGACAGTGATCAAAGATACGCAGAAAATGCCACCTCTATCTCCACAAGAGTTAGTCGTGAATGGAAAACAGGAGGAACTCGCTTCTGCCAATATATTTTTATCAGAAAAAGAGGATGAAGCCACGCCTTCACACACTGGGAAGGGGACAGACAGTTTTCCTCTCTCCCCAACGAAACAGCAGGCCTCTCCTCCTGGCAGTCTTGGAGAAGTGGTCAAGCAGCCAGCTTTGGAAAATTTATTATCATCCAGCTCCCTCTTGTTACGTGATCGTGTTACCCTTCTGAATATCAGTAATCTTTCTCAAGAATCTACCACACAAGGCATGCTATTGAAAACAATTCCTTTAGGAACCCCCCCCGATCGTCCACCCCCCGCAGAAATCGAAGAAAAATCTAAAGAGATGGATAAATTTCTATCTACAGAAGAGGCGGGTGTAGGTACACCGATCCCCCTAGAGGCGCCTACTTCCCTCTATGTTCTTCCTACGTGTTCACGATGGTTTGATTCCCACGTGGTGAATGCTATTGAACGAAATCAGCTGTCTTCCCTCTTCTCTGGCAGTGGTTTATCACTTAAGGAGAAAGAACATAGCTATAAATTGATTCGTAATACGATTGTAGCCGCTTATCGGCAGAATCCTCAGCGCTATTTATCTGCCACAGAATGTCGAAAACTCATTGACGGGGATGCAGCGCTTATCCTCCGTCTTCACAGCTTCCTCGATTATTGGGGAATAATCAATTTTCAAGCGGATCCTTCGACGATTCCTTATACCCATCTTCGTAACAAGGATTTCCAGCTGAGTCAAACGAATCTTTCTCCTGGCATTCCACGTGAGACGGTGCCTACGACGCTCTCTCAAAAATTAAACCATGGACTCTCCCTTCCTCCTGCTTCAAATCTTACTTCTGCTTCTCAAAATATTCTTCAAGATGTTCGACTTGGAAAATCTCCTCCTCATAGAGGGGGTGGCCCATGGAAATGTGCTTCCTGTGGAAAACTTTGTTTGTATTCCTACTATGTGCTGCGTCCAAGTGATGTGACAGGGATCTCTTTGGGTGTGTTAGATAAATGTGTATGGTGTTTGAAATGTTTCTCAGATGGTCGCTATCCACCTGTTCTCACTGAGAGGCATTTCTTAAAGGTGGATATTCCGATTGCTCAAGCCACTGGGATCGATGGAGAATGGTCTGCTAAAGAAGTAGAGAAATTAATTGAAGGTATTGAATTATTCAAGGATAATTGGGAAGCAGTAGCACGTCATATAGGGACGGGAAAAACACCTCATCAATGTGTCTCCTTCTTCATCTCTATCCCTATTAAAGAACCCTTTATGAGCGCCTCTGCTTCCCAAGATCCCTTATCTTCTGTACCAGTAACCAAAACCATTCCATTCAGGACGATGTCGAACCCTCTCATGGCGCAATTAGCCTTCCTTGCTTCTATAGTTCACCCAAAAGTGGCAGCGTGTGCCGCCAAGGCAGCATTCGATTCTCTTGTAGAAGCTGGCTGTTCTCCACGAGAGGGAGCCCCTCTGTTGGGAGAGCCTCCTGGCCTGGGTGAGGATGCCTCACTACCCTCTGCCTCTCCTTCTCCTATTTCTTTAACAAAGTTACACTCCCAAGACCCCTTTGCTCACTGTAAAGAAAAAGAGGGTATCTCTGGGGTGGATACTTCTGCCCCGCAAAAGAAAGGTTTAGCAGAGAAGGATGAGCCACTCGCTTCCTCTGGATCGCCGTCAGGTTTACCTGATGGCTATCTGACGGATGTGGATATTCAGGTAGAGCTTAGAGAGAGAGTTTCTGTTTTTTATAGGAAAAAAGATTTGGTAAGCGTGTGTAGTGTAGGCTAAAGGGAAGCTATTTTTATAAAGTAGACTCTTTTTATATATTAAAAAACAAAACTTTTGAAGTTACACCTGCCAGCGTTGCAAAAAGAAAATGAAAACAGAAGGAAAAAGAGACTTGTGAATGATTCGAAGGGGGATAGGCTGCCTCTTCATTTTTTGAATTTCATATATGGGTCCACTAAGCACAGGAGTTGAAAGGGGGGGAGGAGGAGAGGGATGGGGGAGGGAGGAGAGAAGCCTGCCTCTTATCCTAAAAGAGGGATAGAGTCTGCGGAAATCTTATGTCCTCTTCCTGTTTTTTCTCTTTCTTTTTTTCTCTCTCTTTCTTTCTCTCTCTTTCTTTCTCTCAACTCTCTCTCTCTCTTTCTTTCTCTTTCTTTCTTTCTCTTTCTTTCTCTCTCTTTCTTTCTCTTTTTCTTTCTTTCTCTCTCTTTCTCTCTCTTTCTTTTTCTCTCTTTCTTTCTCTCTTTCTTTCTCTCAACTCTCTTTCTTTCTCTCTCTTTCTTTCTTTCTCTTTCTTTCTTTCTCTCAACTCTCTCTCTTTCTTTCTCTTTCTTTCTTTCTTTCTCTCTCTTTCTTTCTTTCTCTTTCTTTCTTTCTCTCAACTCTTTCTCTTTCTTTCTTTCTCTTTCTTTCTTTCTCTCAACTCTCTCTCTTTCTCTCTCTTTCTCTTTCTTTTTTTCTTTCTTTCTCTTTCTTTCTCTTTCTTTCTTTCTCTTTCTTTCTTTCTCTCAACTCTCTCTCTTTTAAATCCTTCTCTCCTATCGTAGGGAGTTCTTCTGCACCTCCCCCCTCTCCCCTCTTCTAGTGTTACTGTATTCTTTGTTTTTTTTTTTTTTTTTTTT
>JADAQX010000635.1:0-30595 GCA_015476325.1 Cardiosporidium cionae
TAAGGCAACTGTAGAATAAGTATCGTCCACAACTGCAATTAAAAGCGAACAAATCGATGTTAGTCATTTTTTAGAAATAGCAACTTCTTAAACACGCTGAAAAAAATAAAACTGGCAACTCACCCAATAATAAATTAAGAAATAAATTAAAAATGACAAAATAGAAATTCTACATCATTGCATATGTCGCTAGAAAAATATAGCTTTACAGGATTTATATACTTATTAAAATGGTCAGCAACAATTTAAAACCAATTCATCCCAAAATATACTTTGAAGGCTCTGAATCCAGAAAATTTGAAAAAAGAAATGCAAATATTATTCTTTTACCCTAGCTTCTGTAAAAATTACCCTTCAAAATAATGAGCATGTAAGAGAAGAAGCAAACAGTTGTAATATATTCAGAACAAATTTTTTAAAGACAAGTAGTTTCGGCGGAAACATTTATAAAATGTACTGTGCAACCCAATACCAGGTGTAATCTCTACTATTTTTAAGCACAGATTTTCCACTCATGTTTTATCTCAATTCCTGCTACACAATACTTATTAAATGTTTTACTGCGTTTCTGAGTTTCTTCGGTTTAAGAAAATGTATAATATATGACTTTGTTGTAGCTTCGTTTAGGTTAGCATTACTTCTGTCTTTACTCCTAAAAAATTCTCTCTTTAAGTAGAGAGAGGAATAAACTAATCCTAAACACAATAACTTAACTTCTCGAGGGATCTAAGTTAATTTAATATTCATAACTCGTGACGCAAGGATTTGACAAAACTCCTGAACATATCCGTCACTACTGTTTGCATTATTCATATCTTACGTGATATATACATACTATGGAGGGTTTGCCTCTCCACTACATTTTACACAGCTACTTGCTGTGATCGTTCATGCGTGTCGTAATTACTAAAACATTCTTACTCTACATCTTCTACGGGGAGGAAAGGTAAGAGTCTCAATTCACGTAAAACTTCATCTCACACATTACAACTAAGAAAAAAGATATTATCAAGAAGAAAACAACACAAGAGCTAAAATTACTCTTATCATTCCAACAATGAACTACGAGAAGACTCGTAACATTCTATCAATGCAACTCATCAGACAGGAAAGGAGAAGAATAAGAAAATCAGCGTAGAAAATAGTAATAATAATCAATCAAATCACCACGAATGAATAAAATTGTCTCCTCATTCCTCTCCTTTTACATTTATTCATTTCACTCTTATTGGGAGACTTCTTATGGCACAAACAGTACCCGCATACATTTCATGAAGTACAGCCTTTACCGCATCACTCATTTTACTGTGATTTTCAATCTTCCTATTCTATTACTACGTGCTAATAGTAAACGAAAAACAGAATACTACTGCTTAAAATCTTCATCGTGCCATGAAAACTGAGATTAGATAAATCCATCGCCGCGTTTTAAATGCCTCGTTACACAAGGTGTCCACTTGACAGTAAAATTTATTCAGCATTACCATTCAATCAAATAGCGTGCAAGACAAAAATATCAAATGCAAGCATATGTATAACACGGGAGTTTATCATGACATAAGACGTACTATATGCTTTTATTATTGTGTTAAATTACGCTTCCTAGATTGTGTTAAATTTCCTAAATTCCTATTTATTAATCAGTAATTACTAGAACTAGTTTTACATTCGTGTGTTTAATGTTCCTTCCCTTTTTCCCTTTTCATTACCATGTTATGAATACATTTCCATTGTGAAATTAAAAAAAAATAGGGTATGGATCCAACGATCTCGTACAGATATCCGTTCGTGACGTGCGGCAATAGTAGCATTTATAACAACAACATATGTTCAAGCTCTTCCGGAAAATATCTAGACCGCTAGCACAACTCACCTAGCACTTGTGGGAAGAATGAAGATACATAAACAATTCTATACGCCCTAAATAATTAGTTCAATTATTCACGAAAAGAGCAAGAAATAGTAAGCCGGAATCGAGTTATAGATTGGCAAAAACGTGATGAGTAGTTTTACACATAGCCATGTTTTACAAAACGTAAGAAAAATTAGCAAAGATTATTTATACAGTCAGTTATGAAAGTAACAAGGAGATTCCCTTATAAAAAAGGGAACAAAATACGTAACAACATACCTCTCCAATACAATTCACCAAACAATCGTCAGGTGAGGCAGAATTCGATGGGGAGGGTCCATTAGATTTCTGGCAGGACAGTAGGTTAGAATGATCCCACCCACCATCTGATTCAGCAAGCGCTTCTAGAGAAGTATACAGTAGATGAAGAGGTAAGCTTAAAACAGAATCCCTGTGTCCTTCTATTTTATGAACATATTTTCCCATTATGTCATCATCAATCAAAAATCCTCCAGCTGAATTAAGGATTTCTTTTTTTCGCAAGATTCGTTGAATCACATCATTAGACATTTCAGTAAACCACACTTTTGCTTTACCTACGTCCGCAACTCGACTTCCAGTAAATGTATTGACAACACAAATTGCGGAAAAGGTTTCAATGGGCATATCGTGATTTTCAGAGTAATCACGAAGAAATTTTTCAGCTTCGCTTAAATTAGCCGGTTTTTGCCGTATCTCACCACCAAATGAAACTACTTGATAAGCACAAACTAAAATGGCGGGCATCAGCTGATTGGAATGCTTTGTGCTTAAAATAAATGTACGTGGAGTTCGAGCAGATTTCGTAACATAGCAAATACATCCCGATAGGTGTTGCAGACATGCATCTACTTTTGCATTTACAATGTGAAGTGCAGTTATAGAAGGGTCGCCGGGCGCGAAAACACTCTCGTCGATGGATGGAGATATCCAGTACAACGGATAGGGGGCACATTGTGCTAGCAATATTTTCTTTTGTGTAGCAGAAGAACTGCCAAGAATTACGTTGTATGTCGAGAATATCGACTGCAAACTACCATGATGATTCACCATATCTAAATACGAAAAAACTTTTCTTTGCCAAAAAGTACGAGAAGCTAGCAATTGAAAGCTTTTGCACTTCTTGAGCAATCAATTGGTTAGTACAAAAATTCGACTACAACTAACATGGCTAACTTTTAAATAACCAAAGGTGCATCAAGTGGAAATTTTACCTACAACGTCTGCAATAGTGCAGCCAGTAGACTGATCTCTTCCCCTTCTAGCGACTTGATACGTGAACGGTTACGGAGTAAATGCGCCACGACATGACATGTTTCTGCTCAGACAATTACTAGATATATCAATGAATGTCAAGGTAATTAGCGCTCTTATCCCAATCTCCTAAAGGAGATGGGAATTCCCGCCTGTTTGTTAAAATGGACACTTGCCATAAAATTGTACCCATCTTAGATCTGAATTAAAAATGATTCGTGATTCGGACTATGGGCGTAAACAATTCTGAAGGTCGTGGGATTTGTAAAGAAATAGTTCTACGTTACCACGGACTATGGCTTCGGCTGACTTACAATCTAGGCAGCGAAATCTGTTCACTTGAATGTGCTCAAATCTTCTTTCTCTGTCTCCACATCGTAATTTTAGAAATGCAAATATGTTATTGTATAAAGATTAGTTTAACGCAAAAATCAAGTTTCTCTTACACTTAAGTTAATGCACTATGTCTTTATTTTCTAGGAAAGTACGCGATAACACTTTTTACAACTCACTGCAAAAACAATCTAGCTAACTACTTGTTATATAAAACCTTTATTATATTCTTTAGGGATAACCGGGAGTACTACTCCGGAAAGGGGGAAAGTTCTGGGGCATAAATAAAAAGGGATTGGAAAGGAATGTTATCTTTAATTCCTAATATCATTCACTCTTAACCGTAACTCAACTCGCTCCCATTTCGTATCCCGCAATATTATTGCAACGTATACATAAAGACTTACGAATTGCATCAAACGGGGAATCTGGGTAACCGGAAGACATAATACAAATCATTGTCACTTACACAACCACTAATAACTACCCAGGGTTTCTGCAGCCTCACACATGCAGCATACTCATTTTCATAGTAAGATGACCCGGTCACAAATCAGGGCGCGTTGGAAAACTTGGAAGTGGAAATTACGACTTTGTCTCAGAGTGCGAAACGTTGCCGAAAATCTACAGCAATTCAACTGCTTTCCTCTACCAGGACACTATCAACATTAAGTTACTAAGAGATGTTCAATCCTTATTTAGAGTTACATTCTAGAGAGTCTACCGAAAATATTTCTAATCTTATCTTAAAACTTGCACTTTCTACTACTACTGTCATTTGCCTTCTAAACTCACATCAGGTTAAAGATTTGCTTTTGGTCGTTCGACAACTGAATACGCGTAGAATGCTTATAGCAGTTAACTCTTTTCCTTTAAAATTAACTAACAACTCAGTCTGTCGTATGTTCGGCAACAAGTGCAACAAAAAAGTTAACTACTTTAGGTACTGCAAAATATTTACTCAAAAAATAGTAGAGATTACACATTCGCTTTATTCTATTTACAAGGATGCAATCCTATAATTTTAAATATCAAAGAGATACTTATGAAAAATACCTTGTAACACTGGAATAATTCATGACGCTAGAAGTACTATATGTTTCTATAGCATTAAATTACGTTTCCTAGAAGTTTTATCTCGACTCCGGCTACATCATACTTAATGTATGTTGTACTGAGTTTTAAAATTAATTCACTTTAAGAACATGTATATTATACCACTTTGCTGTGTAGCTCCGCTTTGGCTAACACTACTCCTACTTGTAAAACACTCTCTTGAAATAGAGAGATGAATAAATGTTATTAAACACAATAACTTAATTTCTCGAGAGATCAAAATAAATTTTTTATTTATAACTCGGGACGAAGGGATCCAGCCAAACACCAGAACTAATCCGTCGCTACTGTATGCATCATTCATATCTTACGTGATATATACATACTATGGAGCGTTCACACCTCCACTACACTTTGGAAGCTTCTTACGCGCGTCAAGTACAGCCTTAGCCGCATTCACTTTATTGTGAAATTCAATCTGCCTGTTCTACTGCTACGTGTTAAAAGTAAACGAAAAACGTAATACTACTACTTAAAATCTTCATCGTGCCATGAAAGTTGAGATTAGGTAAATTGTGACAATGGTATCTACCAACACCTAAATTAACATGCTTGAACACATTGCACTATTTATCAGTATAACTAACCCGACAGCACCACAGAATGCTGATGACCCCCGACTCTCCCCGCTATGAATCTTTCTTTTTTTTAATCTTCGGGAAGAATCTTTTTAGTTTTCTCGTCCGTTTATATTTTCAAATTTTATCCTAAGCTATAGAATGCGTGTTGGAACAATAATCTTTTTTTTATATTTGTTTTCTTTATATGTAGATGATTGAGCGAACGAGGGACCTTTTCTTTCTAGTATAACTTAATATAACTCCGTGATTAACAAAGTAGCGTGAGTAAGTTTACTATAGCTCCGTGATTAACAAAGTAGCGTAGCATCGAATTAGCCTCTTTCAAATCGTTTTTCGTAACCTCAATTAACTAAGGTAAGTTCTGTTTTATTCCCTACACAACTAAAGAAAAACACTTAGCCGAAGTCGACACAATAACGACTGGCAGAACATGGATAAACGCGTCACGAATCGCACATCTAAATAACCACGTTCACATAAATCAATCGACTCGTTACAGAGTGCATAAAGAAATGCAAAACTTTCCGAGACAGCTCAGAGTATCCTTATTCCTGTGATTACTTAACAAATTTTATGACTCAGCCATAAAAGAAAAGTTTCCTATTTGCAATTGTCTGAGAGAACGTCGCTGCACTGTGGAAAATATATATGGCAGCAGCACTACCATATGTATGAATCTTTCTGCAATTTCACAAATAATGTTCTCGCTTCATGGTGGGTAAGCAGCGGTAGAAATTCATCTCCCATGCAACAATAAAAACTTCAGAGGCTTTTGTACTGAATATCCAACGTACAGCTTCTGTTGTCTCTTGTTGTAACAAATTGGATAATACCTTAACGAATTTGTCCTGAGGACATTTTAGAATTTATTTTTTATTGCTTAAAATAGCATTGTTGTAGCTCATAATGCTAGGACAATGGTTTTATCTCTTTTTTATGGGGATTTTCAGTGTAAAATATGTAATACTGTTTTATTCTTCAGTTTAATGAGTTAATTTTTATTGTATTGCTTTATTAATGGTGTGCATTCAATAAAAGAATTCGCACTGGCAATTTTGACGTAGTTGTGAATAATAGGCATATAGGTGATCTCAAAATGTAATGCAAACAAATCCATCTGATCGGCAAGATTAAACTAAATTAAAAACAAAGATTGTCGTACAGAATCGTAGCGCTGAATCTTTTACAGAAGCGAGATATCCCTAGTCGGCTCTAAAAATGTCTGCATTCCCTCCCCTATCATTTGCTACCGAGGCCGAGGCTCACCTCTTGTTAGCAAATGTTGTCACACCCTAAACTTGGAGGGAGTAGCGCCGCCAATTTTCGTGTGACGCGATGAGCTCGTAATTGTGTCGTAAAACGACTCGGGAAGTAGTGCTACGAGGAACAACATCTTGACCAGATCCCTGTGACAGTTGTTTTTAGCATATCATTGAAGTGACTTATGCTCATTTTCTTCAATTATTATTCGGTTGCTTGCAGTTCCACAACTGTAACCACTCTTCTTGTATTTCTCTTCTTTTTGTTGGTGTCTCGTAATGTTCCTCCAATACTGTCTTCTGCATTGTCCTTAAGCCCCAAACACTTAATGTCTTTTTCCCCTTCTCTTTTTTTTCACTCCACATCGAGAAAATCTGACTGTTTCTCCGCTGAAATATTCTGTAAATTTTGTTTTCTTCTCTCAGAAACGGGCTGGAAAACGAGTAAGTTCTTGAAGGTACATGAAATTTTAGGATCCGTAGGTTACGTATGTTTTAATTGGGGGGATGGTTTTGTATTTTCTTTATGGACGTCGCTATTTTTTCACGGGGTGAATCTGCATTTTACTGCAAATTGTCATTGGATTTTTTGGCAATGTTTTATGGAGAAATGTTTTTACTGCCACCATGAACTGTTACATGTTTTCTTCTTTTCATATTTTTTAAAAGTAGTATTCCTTGGCTGAGTAATCATTGCTTAATCGTCAATTTTTCGATCAATCGTCTCTGGAACACAATGGTGCTTTTCAAGGACCTCAATAAAGAAGCCACAGGTGAATTCCTTCGGAATTAAACGGGAGAGAATTACTGTAATTATTTGGGAAATTTTGAGAAAATAGTAACACATTGAAAGGCCAGAAATGGTTCATTTGATGTATTGATGTTTGTTAATCTCATTTCATTGCTTATTTCCTTCCGATTAAACTGTTGTTGCTTTGTTTCAAGTTATGGTCTGAATGATAGTACAAGGAAATTTTTAATGTGTTTACATCACACTCTTTTATTCTATTCAATAGGATTTTCTTAACTAGAAAATTATCGTTTTGTTGAGTTATCACAGGGTGTAAATATACTATATTCACTTTCCAATATTTTTATGACTATCAGTTAATAAAGTTATAATAGAAGAGCTTTGTTTGTTTCCTACTTGTATTAGCCTCTTTTAGTTTCTTTTGAAGTGTTGGTAATGTAAAAGTGGTTTCTTTTTTTTTCAGATCTTCTAAAAAAGGATTTCCCTCTTGACAAAGCATGGGAAGTTGAACATCGTTACAAAGGTGTTAACCCTGTAAGTATTGTCTACTTAACTAAGAGGGTGCCTTATTTTTATCAACTCAGATTTCTTTTACTGCAGTGATGAGGATGCTTTTATTCCATACCTATCGATGACAGTCTGTAGAAATGAATGAAAAAAATATATGCAAAATTGTTCTTCGATGTTATGTTTTCAATTTCTTTTAAATAAAATGTCCTATTTTACTATTTACAGCAAATCACTTGCAATGCTTCTGTCACCGCCACAAAAGAACTTGATAAGAGTGCGACTTTGAAGTATTCTTTGGATCGATACTTTTGGGAATTAAAATTGAATACAACTACTCCATCTTCATGTGAAGTCAAATACTCGGTTGGTTCTATGATTTACAGAATATCCCCCTTGATATCTTCCCCATAGTTGGATATTGTGATGTTTATGCTCGCATTTCCATTTCTTTTTAACGGATCATTTGTAGGGACATATATCATAGTTCATTTTGTGTTGCTATTTTATTCAGCTTCCCCAAGTGAAAGGATTGACTTTGAGTAGCCGATATGAATTTGCTGGAAAAGCATTGAAAGAATCTCTTGAGATGGGTTCAGAATTCAATGTAGATCGATTTCATGGCAAATTTCAGATCAATCCTATGACAGGCTTATATAATTTATCTGGTGTTGCTTCCCCTTGCCAGGGAAATTATTTTATTGGCGGTAAGATTCTAAAATTTTGACTGTATGGAGTCACTTTTTTCTTTTTTTTCTTACAGTCTGTCCTCGTATGTTTTGTGCATATTTTGCTCTTTGCGAATTCTTGTGTACTCAGGAGAAGCAAGAGGAAGTGTAGATTTTTCCACTTTCAATTATTCGATTGGAGCTTCTTATATTAACAAATCTCCCCGTGCAGAATGGGCTGCTAGTATTGTAACGTATGTTTGCATTCATTTTTTATTGCATGTCTCAATTTTAAAAATGGATGATTTTAAGAGGATTGAAGAATTGTGTATAAAAATGGGAACGAAAAGAGGATGCGCTGTTACGTGAAAGCAATGCGAACAAACTGTTTTAGTGACATCCCAAAAGTGTAATAGAACATAATGGCTGTACGTTCGTGTGTTACTTCTTTGTCTTAGTAGTAGCTGGGTAGTTTAGCTCTTTTTGTGCTTCTTGCAGGTGTACAATATTTTTGTACAGGGAATGCTATGCTGAAGTAGTGACTACCGTAATAGCAACTCCCGTTTTCTTTTTAAAGATAACGAAATGTATTATAAGAATGAACTCAAGAAAGTGCTTACTGTTCTAATAGAGAAGTTTAGCCTTGTATACCCTTTTTGATTGCTTTTAGTGTCTGCTCCTTCTAATGATAGTTTATTTCTTGCTTATTGTTTTTAGTGCTCCTCAAGGAAAGACCAATTTGGCTGTAGTAAAATGCCATTTACGTGGGAAAACTGTTGCTTTCAAACAACCTACGCATCTATTTGCTGAGATTCAGAGGAATATTATTGAGGGGAAATCTTCCCTTACTTTCGGCGGTTTATGGTACTTGAACGATGTTTCGGATACTTTTATTAAGGCCAAAGTTTCTCATGAAGCCAAGGTGGCCGTGGCTTTGTCGCACAAATTCTCAGAATCTTTGAGTGCTACGGTTGGAACGGAGGTAAGTATTGAAACATTTCTGGAGATTGCATGGCCATTACCTAAAAAAATTTGAATAATCGACGCTTTAATTTATTTTTTTGTGAAGGTTGACACCACCAAAAATGGATCCGACTCCATCAAATATGGTATTAGATTGTCCACTTCGGCATAATTTGCATGCATCGTTTTCTTTGGAAGCTAAAAAAAAGCAATTAATGCGATAACTTTGGCTTTTACTTGCTGGTCACTCTGATTGTCATTTTTTAAGAAAGCCTGCTCTATTTTGTAGGGCGAGCGCAGAAAGTTTAAGTGGGAATGAGATGCCTACCTTTTGATGCGTGAGACTGTCTTCATTCACCATATCATTTTAACTATATGGAAAAATATTCCTACGGCAACATTTTGTTTGTGTTTTCTGGAATTATCTTTCTCAAGGACAATTAATTTTATTCCTAGTACTTTGCCTGAACTAACTGCTCGTTCTGAAAATGAAGCCATATTTGTTTTTTTCACGGCATTTAGGGGACTGTCTTGTTCCAGTACGAGTGTAGTGTATATTTTACGGGTAGGATTAGAAATTGGTTTTGCACCAATGTAATATGTGACATAGCAACGATTATCTGAGGACGTACTGGTTGAAAATAGTCTTTTCTAATGGCTATGGTTAGGTCCCAAATTTCAGCGTAAAAGTGCAGCACTCGTAAGTTGGTAAAATTTCAAGGCACAATATCTCTGAACCAGAAAAAAATGGAAGAATTCCTAATTTACGTTAGATAGTGAATTCGATGACTACAAGATATGGAGCAACACAATGAAAAGCAACAATTTGATAACAGTGAAAGAAAAATGTTTTTTTGCGTGCAACTTATAAGAATTGGTTGTGCTAGTCTATTACGTAACGCATCCATTTAAGGGATATATGTAGTGAAAGAATACTCTCTTATAATTGTTTCTTTAGTACTACTCTACGAGGATATGGTAGTTAATGGTATTGCTATAACCGTGATATAATCTTTTGCGGATTGAGCAGAGAAATCGCAAGAGGACACGTGATGGCACATGCAGTGAACCGATAAACAAACCGAGGATCTTGTCCAAAAATGTTTTGAAAAGTTGTATCTTATACCAGCAATGGAATAAGCACGTATTGGTTGCGTTGCGCTCGATGATATTGTTCACTTTTATGTGGCTACAGGTGTTCGAGGTTAGGACATAAGATTGTTAGGTAAACGCCGAGAAACTTAGTCCACGTACACTACACGCGTTCCATGATTCTATAGGAGCTATTTTTCAATCGAAGAAAAACATTACATTTGCACATTCAGGTTGTTGAAATGCATGTAACAGCTAAGTGTTATACAGTTTCGATTACGAAAGTATGCCTGGGAAAACAATGTCTGGATATTCGTGCAACACCAGCGGCATTGAAAATCTCAATGAAATTTTACACCCTCAACAGGAAGTTTCTTCATGTGATTATTTTAACCCTAGGTCCTTGCCGACGCATCCTAAATTACACTTTTATCGCTGCCTGCGTATCGCTCTATACGAGTCTATTTTGCCTTTTCTGCCCCGTGATGAAGTTTCAAAAGAGAGGTCCACAGCCACTCGTGGTGAGGAACGCTCGGATTCATCATATGGACGCTTGTCTCTCTCCTCCTTTTGTTTTGGAGATTTAAAAGGGGACCGGTTACAGTGGTCCCATGGGTCTTTACTAGCCTTAGTTTCCGCTGATACCATTGTCCTGATCGATACAGTCTCCGTTCTGCAACCCCTTAATAAAAATTCTAGTCTCGCTACTAGCAGTGAGATCGCATATCCGTACTCTAAAGAGCAGCCCTCAACCTTCTTGGATCCAAACAGATACGTGCCCTCTTCCCTACCTTCTGTTCCTCTGTCAACTCCACAGTTTCAGAACCCATTTTCTACTGCATGGTTTCGTGGTTCTCTTTCCATTGGTGCAATTCCAATTCATAAGGAAAATGCACCTACCTTGCTATCCTCATCACTTTCTGCAGGAACGGTTTCAACGTCAAGAGTGATACGCAAAACTACTTCCTTAAAGTTTTCACGTTCACCTGGAGAGCTTTCAAATGCATTTCGTTCAACCTCCAAGAAATTGGACAGCACTCCTGCTCACGATTTGCTATCCTCCCCTCCGCCACATTCTTGGAACAGTGAACCTACTCTACCAGGGAATACCTCTACATGGATTTCCCATATTTCAGAGCGGCATTGTACGCAGGAAAAGGCTATACGCCACTGTTTGTATGCAAACACGCACCGAAAAGACGGCGAGCGGTGTGTAAGAAGGCTATTTTCTAGGCTGTCAAAATTCTTTTCATCTGTGTATCTAAGTGGAAATTTTAAGCTTTTTATCGAAATAGAAACGGTTTTTAAGCATTTGTGTCTGTGCAATACATGGTTCTTTACATCTTCATTTGTAGAAAAAATCACAATAGAGGATAAATGTAAACTTCTACAAGCAGATTGTGAGTGTGTAGTCGCGAAGCGTGCAGATCCTTTGAATATATCGTCAGTGCAGAGTTTATCTCGAGTAATTCTACATTTTTATTCAGGTTTCGATGTTTTGCATGGACGCCTGCCCTATATATTTTATCCCCTATATTACGGCAATCAGGGCCTGAGAAGGATACCCAAACTTTGGCTGAGTTGATGGGTTATCAAAATTGTTTTGGTGTGACCACCGTAGGGGGAGACGTATGCTTGTATGAACCATCTGAAAAATGGCCAGATTTCACGGTATATCTTTTACTTTTTATAGCACATTCGATTAAAAAAAAAAGTTACCTACACTTCTCTACGCTCACTTCAGGAGAAGCGAAATGTTGGTATGATCTGTACTCCTTATAGTTTATACCCTTTTATTTTGTTTTCCGTCTTGCTCTGTTTGCTCCTTTTACACGTCTTTGCGCATTTTCTTTATTTTTTCCTACTTTCTTTTCTCTCAATCCATTCATGTCTGCTGCTTTTGTTTTTAATCCCTCCATTCTTTCACTTCCATAACCTCATCATGTAAAGCTAATCATCTATCTATGTCTTGTAATTTTTAAGAGCATCTTTGTAGATATTTTCGTCCCTTATATAGCTTTTCACTTTCTCTCTCAAGCAGTTTTATTTGAATTCTTTTCCTATGCTAGCCAAGGCTTCTTTGCGACTTTGGGAGTATATGGAGACGCTCTCATTCGAGTATCAATGCAATGCCTGCATATCATAGCATTCATTTCCAAATGTGGGATATAAAGAATGTATCTTCGTCTGTATCTGCACATCTCCCATCATCTACGATTGCTCCTTTTACATCTGTCAGCGAGCAACCTCTCATCTGCTGCTCACCCATGCAACAATATGACCTTGAGCATATGAAGGATGCCTGCATCGCTTTTTCGGCATCTTCTGTAACATTTCCTGCTATTTCTATGCGTTGGAGCACTGCTGAACTATCCGCTAATCCTTCCTCTTCTCGCATTGAAGAAGTATCGAGCTCTTCTTTAGTAAAAAGAAATTCACAAACTACCCCCTCATCGGTTTTTATTTTGTCTGGTTGTTCGGGTGCCATTGGATGGAGCCATTATGTAACTTTCTGGTGGATTTCAAATATTTCCTTGACACAAGGGGGACTGCAATGCATTCCTCGAGGAGTAAAACTTTCATCT
This sequence comes from Cardiosporidium cionae, assembly GCA_015476325.1. Taxonomy (NCBI): domain Eukaryota; phylum Apicomplexa; class Aconoidasida; order Nephromycida; genus Cardiosporidium; species Cardiosporidium cionae. The sequence goes on from JADAQX010000635.1 coordinate 13,001, forward strand.
GTGTGTCCTACCTCCCCTCCTACCCATCATACCTCCCCTCCTTCCCATCCTATCTCCCCTCCTTCCCATCCTACCTCCTCCCCTTCCCATCTTACCTCCTCCCCTTCCCATCCTACCTCCTCCCCTTCCTATCCTACCTCTCCCTCACACATCACGATGGAAACAATCAAACGGCGTCGATGCCTGCCTTCTACCACATCCCCTTCGCCCCCTCCTGTCTCTCCTTTCACTTATCACAGAGAAAAGGATATCAAACTAGCTTACCCATCGCTTTCTGCTATACCTATAGTAGTTGTCTCCCTTTCGGAAGCACGTCCCCTTCCTTCTTTTACTTGTGCAGAAGCATTCCCCTCTGCGGAGAGATACTATGGGGATGCACCTTTTTCTATATCCACTATATTTCTTTCTCCTATTAAGGAATATGCAACAACTTCCATATGCAACCCCTTGTCTTCCCCTTCCACGTATTCCTCTGAGAGAGTATCTTTTCCTGGTTTTTCTCCTTACTCTGCCATGGAATGTGTGGCTTTTCTTGGCACAGCAGAGGGGGCCGTATTTGTACTCTCTTGTACGTATGTATTTGCTTATGGCCTTTTCTCCCAACATGAGAAAAATTCAAAATTTCAAATAGTTTCTCAAAATCAAGCGGGGCACGAGGAAGAGACGGTTTCTGCAACTCTTATGATGTATCATCTCACGTCTCCTCAGCAAATCTTTCCTTCGATAGGGCAGGCTGTCACCTCTGTGAAAGTAGAATCTCTATCCCTTTCCTCTTCCTCGATTCCCTCATCATATACTACACCGGCTTCTCCCATAGCCACCTCGTACGCTATTGTTGTATCAACAGGACATACACTTCGTGTCGCTATTGGAATTCAAGAGGAAACTGAATGTCATGTTCATGCCACAGTTAGTAACACCAAGGAAGGAATTTGGCAGTATCCTTCAGAGGCAAGATGTGGAGACACGTGTTGCTGTAAGCTAAAATTAAGTCAATGGCTCTTCGAATTTCCCTTGGCATTTTTGTATTCCTCCCCTCCTAACCTTTCCATAGTTTCTCCCTTCCGTATGAATGCCGCCTTTGCTTTGCATTCTTCGCCCATTTCTTCCTTCCACTTTACGGGGATGGTACGACCGTATATATGCGTAGTAACATTTTAATCTTTTACTTCATTTTCCTTTCTCTTTTGTGATTTATTTCTTTTTTTTTCTCTCTCTTTCATTTCTCATTTTTCATCTCTCATTTCTCATTTCTCATCTCTCATTTCTCACCGCTCATCGCTCACCTCTCATTTTTCATTTTTCATCTCTCATCGCTCATCTCTCATTTCTCATCTCTCATTTCTCATCTCTCTCTCATTTTTCATCTCCCTCTCATTTTTCATCTCCCATTTCTCTCTCCTCCCTCCTCACTCCTCTCACTCTTTTCCTGCGTTGTATTTATAGGCTGTATAGTATATATAGTCTTTTGTTTTAGAGAGGCTTCTCTCCTTCTTTAGACGAGAAGATACCAAGCAGGGCCAGCAATGATGATGGGGACTTTGAGAAATACGAAAATCTTGATTCTGTACTCAATTTTCTCTCTGTAGATGCAGCTGGAAACTATATTGAGTGGATGCTTTTTCGATGTACTTCATCTCAGTCCTCAATGCTTTCTTCTGAGGGGGAATCACGTTGGCTCTGTCGAGGCTATCCTTCGTGTTTTATTTCTATTGAGAAGGAGAATCATTTATGTATTCCATCGATGGTAGATAGCAGTGATGATATACTGGTAAGTGAAGAAAAAACGATTTTCTTCTTTTTATGTTGAAAGACGAATGAAAAGATGTATATTGAGAGTGCGTAGGGAAATTTTGCATAGCTGTAAAATTTATTTTTTAATTAAAAACAAAAGCATCTTTTTTTTTGGTTTTTAAAAACATTTGGAAATTTATATTTTGAATTTTAACAAAAACAGTTTGGATCGATAGTCTATTGATAGGGAATGAGGAGAAAAAACAACGCAATGTGGGTAGCAGTAAAATCTTATTTACAAGGCAACAGGAATGTTTTATGCAAAAATAATAGCATTCTTAATAAAAACAATGAGACTATAGGCCAATTTTCGTTTATCTGAGTAAAAATATATAAAACAATTTTTGTGTATTTTTATTTTTGGAATATTTTCCTATGCAGAAATCCTCCACAGGAGAAACCTCTATGTTTACAGCGAAGCAAGAACTCATTCTGAGTACAATTTTTGACCTGTTTTGTGAAATCGTTAATTTTTCTTTTCTTGAATTGATATTTACTTTTTCAAAAAACAAGATATTTCTCAGAGGAATGGAAAGGGATGTGTATAGTACTCGGTGTACAACCACACGCCTTTATAGTTTTAGTTATTTTTTTTTGTTAACAGATTTGCTGTTTTTTCGTTCTTGTAGTTTTTTACATTGGATTTAATAGTTAGCCTGCCTCTTTTTTAATTCCTCTTAAAAAAGTTTTACTTCTCCCTCTTTACTTTTTTCTCTTCTCCATCAGTATACACTTTCATTTTTTTTTGATTTATATTAGGCATGAGTCCCTCTCCCAATAGAGTTCTCTCTTTAAAATTAGTGCGCACAGGTCATGCCATTAGTCTCTCGGTGGGAATTTGCTGCCCTTCTTTAGATCTCCAACTTTTCTATGTTTATATGAAACAGATTCTCTATTTGGTTCAGCAAAGTGTTCTCTCTTCTACCGTTTATACAGCTTCGTTATTACCTTTTTTGGCATGCATGGATAGAAGAAAACAGCTACAATCCCCTAAGTCTGCACGAACACACGCTTCTCCAAACGAGAGAATTTGTCCACAGAGTATCCTGCGTTTTTTTCAACCACCCAAATTATTTTGGTGGGATTTTTATTATGCTCTGCATATATTTCCTTCTCTGAATGCCTCTACATCCCTTGTTTCTTTTACCTATACCTCTCTTCATGAGTATTTGGAAGGGAATGAGGGAGAAGGCGAAGAGGATATTTATGAGGATCGCGGGAAGGATGAAATGTATAATGCGGATGTGGTGGATCTTCCAACAGCTCAAAGAAGAGTTTTGCCTCTTCACTCTCCCTCCCTCTCTCTTACATTGCAAGGAAAGGGGGAGATATCCGAAGAGCGTAGCAACCCTATTAGAGAGGAGAAACCTCCCGCCTCTTCGCCCCCTCCTCCCACCGAGCCATCTCTCTCCCCTTCTATTTCCTCACTTCAAGCGTGGTTAGATGCATTCTATCCCTCTGAGCAGCACGTTGATTTCCCTTCTCTACTCCATGTAGCCTTTTCTCCCGCGTATCTCCCTTCGCTTTCACTTGCTGTAGAGGAAATAGTAGCCACCTGCCCTATATCTCTTCCTTCTAAGGGAAAGGAAGAGGATCCCTGGCGTTTTCTCACCTATCCATGGATGAAGTGTTTTCTACAGTATTATGGAAAACTCTTTTGTTATGGCTGGCAGCAAATGGCGCAATGTGTAGCTAAACGTGATGCCTTGGACGTATCTCGTTTTTGTATGGAGGAGGGCCACCCTATTTTTACACATCCCTCACTAATGGAACCCCCTGTGTCCCCTCTTCCTGTCCTATCTTCGTCATGGCTGACCCCAACGGTCCTCCGTTTAACAACTATAATTCAAGATGCTTGGAATGCCTTTAAAGGCGTGTGGAAAACCTCTTCCTCTTTCCCTAGCTTACTCTCCTCTCCATGGGAAGGTGCATTGTGGACCTATCGCCTTGTCGCGGGGCTTCACATGCTCCTCCAGCTTTTACATGCTTTGTTTTTACTCTCTAATTCACCTTTATCCAGAAAAGAAGTTGAGGCAAATGTTTCTACCCATTTCACACCTTCTTTCACCCCCCTACCTTTTACATCGCTGTGTACGTACACACAGTATGGGTTATGGGAATGTACCTTCTGTAAAGGTGCCTTGTCTACATATTTTTGTTCTACGGTTGATGTTTTTCCTCGTGAGGAGGCTATGCCCTCTTCTCTTCTCCCTTTACTCTCTGAATCTCTAATCCAAAATCCGCGGTGCTCTCCCATGGGTGTTCCACCCCATCTAATCTCTTTTTTTGCACTCCTTCAGCAAATACTACAGAAGAACTTTACCTCCCTACTTTATGTGGAACCTTGCCCTGTGTGCCCCTCTTCTCCTTCCCCTACCTCACTTGCAAAATGTTCTCCTCCTTTTTGTTTTTCCCCCCCCCCCTATGTAGGGTTTTACTGCTCACAGTTGCCTACAGGTCATCCTGTTTTACCCCTCTGTTCGTTTTCTTGGCGATGTTTGCAGGGTGTTTCAAAGCAAACACCCATTTTTCCTACTTTGGAGAGGGATAAACAGAAAACGATACCCTCTAAGAGTGTATGTACACCGCTGCCTTGTCCCTCTTTGGAGGCACCCTATAAGGGAACTCTTTATCAATGTACTCTTTGCCAACGTTTTTGTTTTGTGGAATTTTCTCTTCAGCAGACATTAATGGCTCTGATATCTTGTCCTCTCTGTTTGAATGTGTGTGTGATTGCATTTTGAAAAGGTGACATGGAAAAATAAAAAAGTTTTTTTTAGAAAGGAAAGAAGAGTGATTAGTATAGAGAAAGAAGTTATAAACTAAATAGAAAGGAAATTTATAAGAGAAAACTGCTATATATGCATATATAGAGAAAGAAGTAAAAATCTTTTACGTATCCAGGATTAAAAATGTGGTGAGATGCATGACTGAAAAAAAAGAGATTATTCTACCTATAAAAAAGGTTTAAGATAAGGGGGTGGAGTGTGTTGATGTATATATCCTTCAATAGAATGAGAAAAAATATCAAAAATGTGACTATTTTTCATGAATCATTTTTTTAAAAAGTTTTTCTACATAAAAGAATAAATACTTAGTAATGGTGTTGCGTAGGAATAAAAAAAAATTTCCTTCTGATCTACAAAAAAAGGTTTTAAAAAAATAAAAGTAATTTTTGTTGCTTATTTATTTTTGTGGAAATTATCACATACGTTTCGATTCTAACCTAAGTTCAATGGATTGTTTTTTTAATTTTTTTTTGGGGGGGTATTTATGTGAAAAACTTTCATCCCTTTCATTAGGAATATTTTTGTTTTTGGATGGGCCACATCATCCTACGCACTATATTTTTCTTCCTCTTGCCATCAAAACCTAAAATAAACCTTTCGACTTTCCAAAATACAATGAAGAATTATATAGTCTTATTTTTTATAAACTTTATATAAGAGAGAAGAAGATGTAGGTTGGATAAGACGCTGGATAGGCCAGTTTTAAAAAAATTCTTATAAATGCCTTGAAGATTTGTTTTTCCTTAGTTCTCAAAAAAGTAAATCTAACTCTGCCTCTTCTCTTTACACAAAAGAGAATACACATTTTTTTCTCAATGGAAATTGAAAATAAATAGGGTTTATATATACTGCTCATAAGAAAATACGCTAAAATTAGAGGAATAATATAAAACAAAACACAAGTGAAAATTTCCGGTTTTTTTTTAAAAAAGGAGAGAATGTTTCATTAAGAAATAAAAGGGGAATTCAAGGAAAAAAGAGAATTTCAAAAAAAGGTGGAATTCAATAGAAAACAATTACTCTTTTCAATTAAAATTACAACTTCTAAACCAATACAGTGGAGGATTGGGGAGAAGGTTTAGTCAGAGAAACATTTTGAGAAAGTTGCCTCACGGATTGCTGCAAGGCTTTTAAACGTTCTCCAAGATGACTAAATTCTCGAGTATATCTAATGACAAATAAAAAAAAATAAAAGAGAAAAATATAGACTGTTTGATGTGTTTCTATCCAATCACTCAAGACTTACCACAAAAGAAAAAAATTCTTTTACTCTTAAACTTTTATGCAAAACTAATTGAAAAAAGATTAGAGATTTGATGAACGATAGATACTAAGATAATTTCGAGCACAAAATTTTTTCTTTCTTAATTACTTGATTTTTTCCTGTTCAGAGGGTGTACGGAGGGCAGCAAACTGATCATATGGAAATTTTTATAATACAAAAGAAGAATAAAGGAAAAATATATCAATTAGAAGAAACGATTTAAAAGGAAATGCGAAGAAAAAATAAGACAAAGAGAATGAGAATTAAAGAGAAAAAATTGAAGAAATATCACAAATAAGTGTCAGAAATGAAGAAAACAGGAGTTGTTAAAGAATGGGTAGAAACAAGGAGAATCTGAACACGTGGCTAAAGAATAGGAGAAACGGATACTAAAAAACTAAATAGCGAGAAAGAGGATTAACTTTTAATGAAATAGAAAACTAAAAATAGATGAAAAAAAAAATACTCTACTAGGAATGCAATTCAAACTCAAGCATAATTAAACGATAGAGATTTTAATTTTCAAAAAAGAAAAAATCACATAAACCATACTTCCAAAAAACGTGATTTGGCCTCCAATGCATTCATATAAGCATCTCTGTAGTAAAATGAGAAAATAAAATTAAAAAATTGCTGCAGTTGATTTGTTTTTACACAAAATTATCGCATTGTAAAAAAATCAACTAAAACAGTGTTCCTGTTGAGATAAAACGTGTTTTCCTCTAAGCATTCGTTCTCTTATTCAAAATTTTATATACTTTTCTTATAGGAGGATCTGTACTCTGTAAAAATTCTAAAACGCTTGCTTCCTTGCGTAACGATTTTCCTACACAAATGCGATTATTTTTGTATTTACTTTAGTAGTATTGAGGAAAATCATAAATGTCAGAGAATTCACTTCGATTTTGCATATCTTGATCAGAATAAATATATAAATATATATACAATTCAACAAGGAGAACTCTACTAAAACAGTCAAGGAAGGCTACCTTCCAGTAGGCGATAAAGTTTCAAATTTTTGCTTTTCCCACTTCATAGAAGATTTCATAACTAGACGATCTCTGAATTGAGCACATCGAGTGAAGCGAACCTGGAAAAAACACAGTTTCAAAGAAATATTTTAAAAAACTCATTAAAATAATATTCAAAAACAAAAGGCTGTGTAATTTCATTGGGAGAATTTCAAAAAAATAATCTGTTTTTTTTTCTTACATGTTACATCATCATATCTCAGAGAAGTTTATCTTGAAATTCCCTGTTTACTTGCTTGCTTACTTTTCTACAACTTCACTTCCACCACTATTTCTCAACGTAAATTTACACACTGTTTTCTCCATTCCTGTTTCCATTTTTACTTTTTACTTCCTCTTCATACACAATCATAAACGTTTCTCAATCCTCTATTTTTTGCAAAACGTGTTTTCCCCTCGTTACTATTCTTTTGCTGTAATGTGCAAAGCTATAACCCATTTTAAAATAAGATAAATTTATTTTCTATACAAGATTCTCCAATTGCTTCAAGAATGCTTTTAAAATGCATATCTCTTGCACAAAATATAAAGCAGACTCTCCCAATTTTCCAATCTTCTCACAGCACAATAGCTTCACTGATTACGAGGAGTTTCCCAAGGTATTCACGAATGCGTTTTTCTCATTAATGTTAACCCTAAATAGCATAAAATCTTTTAGCTTTAGTAATAAACTCCACACAGATAAACAAAAAAAGAAATAGAGATCAGGATAAAGTGAAACTACTGCTCTTTTTCGTATTACGCAACAGGCATAAATTATTTTCTTTCTTAGAACACAAACAATTGGAACCTTATATTTGACGAAGGCAAATCAAAAATTCGAGCTATCGATAAAGTCTTAACACGATTGCAAATGTTTCCCTTACTTCTAATTCTACAAAGAACGAAGGTGAAGTGCGGCAAATAACGTTTTTCACGCTAAAGAGATGATACCTTTCAATTTTCTGAGAAATAGTATGTTTCGCTAGGGAAATACATAAAGGTTGAACTTAAGTGTTTCTACAATGAAAAGAAATTGTTATGATTCAAACGCTTCCTAATGTCTTACCCAATGCGGTTTACAGCCAGCAAGCCTAGCATACGGAAAGCCTTTGGTGTATTTGTTTCTTTCAACGCTCGTTTGTACACATTTATCTACTGCTGAATAGTAATTAGAGCAACTGTGGATGGTATCTGGTAGATCGCTAGGCAGCATACCCTCTGGGAGAATAGGAGGGTCCATGAGAGTAGGATAGGAGTGCAATTGCGTTAATGTATAGCCCAAGCGTTTTTCCAAATTTCGTAGCCTTGCCTCAGCGTTGAGTGGACGGAGAAAAGTGAAATACTGTCGCATACGAGAAGCTTCTTCAGGAAGTGGAAGAGGTGCGCTCTCACCTATTAACGATTTCCTCCCCTCTTGCTCAGACAACGGCGGCTCCAACATGTTGTTGGACCCTTCCTCGTTAGAGGAATACATGGGGAAAAAATGAAGATACCAATCAAAGAGTTGACATAAGCTACATTTAGACAAATCCAAAACACCTACAATGAATAAATGATCAATACATAGTACCGCTCTGCAATCTATGAAATGATGACGTACAGCAGGCAGAAGTAGGAAGCGAAGGACAAGTGTTTGGTTAGCGTTTGCACTCTCCCATGTTCATAAGCCGGGGTGCCTAAATTGCATGCAGCGCGTATTTTTACCTTTCAAATTAGATTTAGACTACCAATGAATATATTTTTAATATTTTCTTATTTCTTTTGCTTTTCAGTATTTAGTACAGATATTAAAAAAAATCCTACACCGCATAAGTTCGTTGTATGATCATTAAGTTTCTTAACTTTGTTTGTCATACAACATTCAGAAAGTTAAACTACGAAAATGTAGGTTAACTGCTCAAGAAATCAAATTATGCTTTTCCTATGATTCCATTGAGCAAAGCATTTAAGATTAAATGAATAGAGCGCGTAAAAGTTTTTGGAATACTACAAGTTTGATGTTCGCAATTGTTTGAATCAAAGTGTCCATACGTTGTTGTGTTATTTTGGTGTAAGCTAAAAAACGTTTGCTTTGCACAGCAATGAATTATTGCTATGTTTGCAGAATAAAGTAGCTGCAAGAAGTTTTGGTTGCAAAACAATAATTATTGTTCTATTGAATGGTGATTTGATAAGCAAATTATGAGATAATACAGGTGTTCTTCGTTTCTACGTCATTCTATTTAGCTAACTTTTTGTTTAACAATATGCATTAAAACTAAGCTATAGAGATATTTACATTCTGTTACATTTCACCAGAGAATATCCTTAGCATTCTACCAACAGTCTGAACGTCTATTTAAGTTGGATCAAACTTTGGCATAATTTTTCATGTTCCTTGCCTGCTTATTCATACCTTACATACATCGTGAAAAAATTGTTTATAGTAGGACGTGAGCAGCCATTTCACTAGAATTTTTCGTTTAAAGCGTTCTATTTTTATAAATCACGATTCAAGTACCGATGCATGCATTAACAGATATAAAGATACAGAATCCATTTATACTCAAGAAATCCTTCAAAAGTTTTGAACAAGTAACATAAAACAAGTTTTATTAATGTTTTGATAGAAAGCATTTCCAATGATTCTTTACAGTACGATTGAGTTTTACTGCAAAATGTCAGTAGCTTAATAGGATTCATAACAAGTAGTTAGGGTATTAATAGATAATGATGTTGATGTAAATATTTATCATGGTGTAGAATTAAGGGAGGCAATAAAAGCATTACATACTAAAGATATGATAGAAACGGTAAAGAAAACAAAAATAGTAAAATTAATTATAACAAGAGGAGTAAAAATAAATTTGCTAAGTAAAGATAGTAAAAATAAATTAGTTATTTGTCTTTAAAAAGTAAAAAAATAATAGAAAATTATATATTTTAACATTGTGCTAACTACTTGAGGAAAATGGATATACAGATATGTACTTGAATATAATTTATAAAAATTCGGAAGTAATTTATATACTCCTTAATTAAAAAAATATTTTACAGTGGAAAAATGAAACAACCATTGTCACATCTTCAATCAAACGTTTCTACTTGTAAAAACACAGAAGCAATTCATATTAAATTTTTTACTCTCCAACAAAAACCAATCACACTCCGGTATAATATTTTTTTGAGTATTTTAAGAGTTTTATCTTTCACTTACTCGATAAGATTAAAAAATAACACAGACGTTAGGCAAAACTGGAATTGCGTAAAAACAGCACCGTAGAATCTCATTTTTTTAATTCGTATGTTCTGGAAATACCTAGAAAAGAAATTTGGCTTTAAATGGAAAGCTACTTACAAGAATTTTGAGAAGAATGTTTTTCAATGGGAATCAGCCGAATAGAATATACTTTAACAAAAATGTTTGTTGTTCCTTCCATTAGTTGCGTGCACACGTTTGCCGGAAATTTGAAGATGTATGGAACAAAAAACAACAAATGCAGAGTAAAATGTGGGTTGATTGTCGAGGCGTTATTTACAAAGCACATTATACTCCAGCCGCAGAGGTCAACTAAGTAAGGGCTTAGAAACATGACCGACCGCAAACGCAACCCTTAGCACAAGGAGAGTAGCACACTACTACCTTAATTACTACTGACTTTTGAAAAATTTTATCTTGGTTTTTTCTTCGTTAGAGATTTTCTTCGACTCTCTCTAAACTTCTCAAGTCATATACATGCGCTTTTCGCTACTCATTTTTATTTAGCTGTACTTTGAAGAAATTTAATTGGTATGACTCTGTTTTCTAAAAGTGCGAATGGATTCGATTACGCTAAAATATCACCCCCAAACACCCCCTGAGGTAACATTAACAGTTGCTCATTTCTATGATGCTGCATGTGCGAGAATTGGGACATTTCCTTTTGGGAGATTATCTGTTATCCCTGATGAATCTCTCACGCATGATCAAGTAATTTTAGCCACTACTTCGGCACCGAGTACAAAACCGAAAGATGATCATGCTAGCGCCTTGCAGCTTGCATCATTGATAGACTCATTGCTACATTTATGTGGTCGTTCTTTGCATCTCCCGCTGTCACCTCCACGTGGTGATGAAAATAATGCAGCTATTGAAATTGAAACGTATTCTCCGCACTCCCTAAACGAATGGTTGAAAATTGCGCGTATTCTAAACAATTGCAACATAGAAAAAACAGAAAAAATTCCTGCTCCAGTTTCATCTCTATTGACATGGCTTAATAATTATCTGGCACTAAGAATGTATTTGCTGACATACAGACTTACTCTAGCGGATATTGGTATGTATGTTACACTTAAAAGGTGTATCTCTACCTTACAGGGTTGTTCTAATACTACTTTTCCAGTTGAATGGACAAAAGCTTTTCCTCATGTAGGGCGATGGTACACACATTTGCAGAGGAAAAGTATTTCCACAACCACCACATTGCCTGAAGCCCAGCTACCTGACGCAATTTCCTCTCTTTCACTTGAAAAAAGTAATATTTCTTTAAACAAAGGTTCTGAACGACAAGAAAAGCAACAAACGGTTTCATCTACCGAAACATCAGCCTATATGGGTGAGTTTACATGCTGAGAATTGTTTGAATAACTTGATATCGCTCGATGACTATCTCTGTATGAGAATGGACATAAACAAATTTAAGAAAAATAAAAAATTAAATTCTGATTTTTCTATACCCCTGTACGTATCTTTTTTAAAATATTTCTTTCTAGTCATAGTTAATCTATTTTTGGTGTATGCATTAAAATGAGGGAGATAGCCTATGCCATACTTTCTGGTATGGAATATTGATGAGCAAGCCAGCTTTCGCTTTGGTTGTTGTACGACGCATTGCCTATTTGTGTTACTTTGGTATACTCAACCGTATAATTAACAGGGAAACTTTTTTCTTTTTAATGATTTTGTCAATAGGAAAACTTGTGGGTGCAGAAAAAGGGAAAGTAGTAACACGATTTCCTCCAGAACCTTCAGGATATCTTCATATTGGGCATGCAAAGGCAGCACTCTTAAATCGCTACTACGCAACTCTCTATGAAGGGAAAATGATTGTACGGTGAGTGGGTAATTTTTTAGCCTTGCAAAAATACAGAAAATCCTACTTTTTATACTTGATCAAATATCTCTTTTTTGATCGTTATAAAAATTTAGTTTTGCTCTGTATCCAGAAAGAGAAGAGGAAATCCTACTTCTCTCTTTACTTGATCTCATTGTGTGTATACATTGGAGGAGTGTTTATATTTCCTGATAAAAGGGGAAATGGAGTAGGAAAACCAAATCTGTAAATGAAAGAAAGAGTGGTTTGTTTACGCATATTTTTTTTTATTCGTGAGCTATTGGATGCCACGTAAAACGTTTTCTTTATCCAATTAAATTTGTTATTCATTTGAAAGGGTGAAGGATATATATATATATATGAATTGTTAAAGATGGCACATTTTCAATAACTTTGTAAAATTTAGAGTTTTGCATGTGTGGTATTATTTTAAGGTTTGATGATACCAATCCTGCAAAGGAGAAAATGGAATTTGAAGAATCAATTATGGAAGATTTAAAGATGTTGGAAGTTTTTCCAGATTCTGTGACACATTCATCGGATTATTTTGATATATTGCAATCAAAATTAGAAGTTTTATTAAACACAGGTATACAATTATAAAAAAAGTGTTTACCCATTTTCTTACTCACAATTTAATCTCTTAAAAATTTTTATTTTAGTGTGTAAGGATTCTCCCGTATGTTTTAGTTCTCTGTAGTATGCCTCTTCAAAATTTATTTTTTTGTCTTGATATTTTTTTCTATTTTTTGAGGCATTATTCTCTCTTTATTTTTTTATAATATATTCTGTTTTCTGATTTTAGCTTTAGAATCTCTTTGTGTTTTTTTAAAAGCCAGTTTTGTTTTTTTAATGCATCCTTATTCTCACTACTTCTTCTACCTTTCTTTCTCTACTTTATTATTAATATTTCCTGATGTATTTATTACTATAAACATGAATCAGGGTATTCTGCAGTAAACGCACTTCTAAATTATATAGTAGATCTCCTCCAAATTATATAGTAGATCTCCTCTTTTTCTCATTTTTTAAAGACGAGAAAGAAAAAAATTATAATGTAAAATGGTTTCTTTTTGCTTCCATTTTTATAAATTAAATAAAGGAAAAGCTTATGTTGATGATACACCATTGGAACAAATGCGTTTGGATAGAGGTGAAGGCATTGCATCTAAAAATAGAAACCTTTCTATAGAGGAAAACATGGCATTATGGAAACACATGCAAGCTGTAAGAATGTTTAAAAATAATTTCTACTATTGAAAGCTCTGTCTTATATTTTTGATTTTTCTTCTTTGAAACTTTTTGATTTCAAGAGTGTAGAAAAAAAATTTTTTTTTTTAAGCTGGATAAAGTGTGTTGGAAGTTTTTTTTTTTTTGTACACCCTCATTTTTGTCTCTGTTAATTATATTTTTTGTTGCATTTTTTTTAATATTTTTCATACTCTGTTATCCCTCTTTAAAGAAAAAAAAATAAAGAGAAGTCTATCTTTATATATATATATATCAAATTAAAAAAAAATAAAGAGAGAGAGAGAAGTATATATTAAATTTTATTAAAAAAATTTTAAAGAGAAATATATATATACATATATCAAATTAAAAAAATTTGTTTAATAGTGGGAATCTATCACTCCCTCTTTTTTTATGGAATATTTGTTTTTTAAAAATAAATTTTCTTCCCTTTTTACATGCTTAGGTTAATTCTAGCAGCTAGACTTACTTTGTTTTACTTCTTTCATGCAATTTAATCCTCTCTTTTATTTTTTTTTTTTTTTTTTTTTTAAACTATATTTTTTTAAACTAATTTTTTTTTTATGGTATCTAAATATTTTTTTATACACTTTTTTTTAAAACACTTTTTTTTTAAACATTTAATTTTTTTATGGAATTTCTATAGTTTTTTATAATTTTTCTTCTCCTACTCTACTTTACATCCTTACAAAATATAAATTGTATATTTGTTTAGGGTGATGAACTTGGACAGCACTGCTGTGTTCGAGCCAAGATAAACATGCAAGATACAAACAAATGTATGAGAGATCCTGTCTTGTATCGTTGTATTGTGGACATTCCTCATCATAAACATGGTTTCCGTTATAAAATTTATCCAACTTATGATTTTACTTGTCCCATTGTAGATTCTCTTGAAGTTCGTAGTAATTTTTTATTTTTTTGGGTTACATCATTTTTTGTTTTTTTAAATGAAAAGAAGAGAAATTATAAAAAGAATGCATTTTTAATTTTACTAAAGAGAACGTTGGGAATGGAGGATAGAGGTTATATATATATATATATATGGAGGAGGATAGGTGTCACTTTTTCTTGAAATAGAAATGTAGAGAAACTTTTTTTTTATTTAGAATGGAGAAAACCTATGTAAAAAAAATTTTTAATAAAGAAAATTTTATTTTAAATAGATACAATGGAACAGGTTGAGTCATTGCACTGTATTATTTTTATCACTCTATACATGTATGTGTATTCTTGTTTTAAAACGTAAAAGTGAAATTCTCTCATTCATTTTTTAAGGCCTTCATCTCTATTTTTTTCTCTGGAAGGTGAAAAGAAATGAATTTCTTTTAAAATTTTTTTAAAGCAAAACTGTATAGAGATTGTATAGACAGTTTACCTTTTTTATTTTTTAATACCTGGATCATTCCTCACTATCGTTATAATTTTTATAAAAAAAAATAATAAATCTCATAAGCGTTCTCTAAATACATCTTAATAGGCGAGAAATTTTTATTCTCTCGTTCGATTTTTTCCATTTTTTATTTTGTTCTCCTTTTCTCATGTAAACTGTTTCACTCTTTATAGTTTTTCTGTTTTATCTCTGTAGATCCACATTAGGATACCCATTTGTGTATAGTTTTAAACCTATTTCTATTCCTTTGCATATATATATATATATATTTATTTATTATATTTTATCACCCCTCTAGCCTGGCTGTTTGAATTTTTCATTTAGTTTGACAAATTTTCAGAGAGAGTAGAAATGTGTACTAAAACTATACACATTTAAATAGGGGAGACATGCGTTATGTATCTAGAATGTATATCTGAATGAGAAAACAAGTAAAATAAAATAAATTGGGGAAAGTAAATAAAAATCTTTATCTACAAAATAAATAGTGAAAATAAAGTGAATATATAAAAAATAAATTTTTATTAAAAACATTCTCTTTCTTTCTCTTTTTGTAGGGTGTTACCCATGCTATGCGAACGAATGAATACTCGGATCGAATTGCACAGTATAAATGGGTAAGCAGATGTTTATAAAGGCAAAAAAATTAGTTAAGTTATACCTTATCAACAAAAACTGCATTTACTTTTAATTGAACGTATTTGGATGGATTACCTTTGGAATTTGTTTGTTTTATTTTTTATGATGTATGTAATTCGTGTTTTTATACTGTTTGTTGAGAATTTAAATGGAGGGATAAGAAGAAAAGTGAATTTCACGCTTTCTTTCTTATCTATTTCAAAGGCAAACATAGGTGAGGTGGGTGTATACCCAGTGTTGAGGGGTATCCCATTTATTTACTCTTTTATGTGAGTCTATTCACACTTTGGATTTTTTGTGTGAACTCTTTTGTTTGACGCATTTCTCCCTTATCTCTATTCTCACTCTTATTCTCTTCTCTGTCGTCATTTTTCTCCCAACTCTATTCTCTCATCATTATTCTCTCCCTTACTTTTACTTTCCCCTACTTTTACTCTCTCTCCTTTCTTCTCTCCCTTGCTTCTACTCTCTCTTCCTTATTTTTTCTCTCTCCCTTATTTTTACTCACTCTCCCTTACCCTCTACTCTCTTTCCTTACCTCTACTCTCACTCCCTTATCCTCTACTCTCTCTCCTTACACTCTTCTCTCTCCTACCCTCTTCTCTCTCTCCCCTCCCTTCTTCTCTCTCCCCTTACCTCTTCTCTCTCTCCCCTCCCTTCTTCTCTCTTCCCTTCCCTCTACTTTCTCTCTTCTTCTCTCCCTTACCCTCTTCTCTCTCTCTCCCTCCTTACCCTCTACTCTCTCTCTCTCCCTCCTTACCCTCTACTCTCTCTCTCCCCCCATACCCTCTTCTCTCTCCAATTATAAATTTTCTTTTTGCCTGTAGATGTTAGAGGCGACAGGGTTACCTGATGTTGAAATTTACGAGTTTAGTCGGTTAAACTTTGTTAGAACTGTTTTATCTAAACGAAAATTAAAATGGTTTGTGGATAATCAAGTGGTGGAAGGATGGGATGATCCACGATTTCCCACTGTGCGTGGTAAGCGATTTCTCTTTCTTTGTTTATATTTGAGATTTTCTCATGTATATGGACTGCTTGTCTATGAGTTTTTTGAGCTTATAGAAATTTAAAATGGATGGTTTTTGAAAAAATTTCGTTTTTACTTTTGTATTCTTCTTCATGTATATATGGCTATAAAAAGTTGGAAACTTCGAAAGCGTCTTTTTTTAGAGCTATTATATAAAAAAAGTAAAACATTGTGCAAATACTAAAAATTTTGAAACAAACAATTTTCCTAAATAGAAAAAAGGGAGGGAGGGAAAGCGTAATGAGAAGAGAAGAAGGAATGAGAGAAGAGAAGCGAAAAAGAAAAGAGAGAAGAGAAGAAGGAATAGAGAGAAGCGAAAAAGAAAAAGAGAGAAGAGAAGAAAAGAAGGAAAGAGAGAAACGAAAAAGAAAAGAGAGAAACGAAGAAGGAATAGAGAGAAGCGATAGGAATTCAGAAATACGTTAAAAGAAATAGTGGAAGTGAGAGAGGAATACATTCACAGAGAGTGTGCTGTAGGCTTAAGATTTTCTTCTCTTTATCCGTTTTAAAGGCTGTAGTCTCTTTCTCTCGTACAAATTAATTTGAGTAGTTCGTTTCTCTATTTTTTATTATTCTTCTAAATAGGAATTTTACGCCGTGGACTTACTGTCAAAGCATTACTCGCATTTTTATTGGAGCAAGGCCCTTCTAAGAGTGGAAATTTGATGGAATGGGACAAATTATGGACTATCAATAAGCAATTATTAGATCCTATTGTCCCTCGTTTTATGGCCGTTGCTGGTAGAATAAATAAATAAATAATTAATTTTATAGGGAGTTAAATGCTATTGTTATAAAAGATCCACTCTGGAATTTTCAAAACAGTTTTTCTTTTTCAAACACATTTATTCTTTTTATAATAGAGAGGCAAAGTTTACATCGGAACAGAGCAAAGAAAAGTGAGAGAAATGTAGCCTTTTCTTTCTTTTATTCTTCATTTTGGACATAAAGAAGGAAGTCTCTCTTTTAAACGTAGACAAAGCTATCACTTTGTCGTTCTCTTTGGAAGGAACAAGAGAAAAAGAGAATACATACTATCTATGCAAAATGCATGCAGTAGGATTTTAAATTTGTAAAAACGTAAAATTTTTTCAATGTATCACAATCTTTTTTATTCTTTCTCTTAACTAAAAACTAGAGGAAAATGTCTTGTGATTCGTTTTTATATTTTATACGTTTCTCTCTTTTTTTTTCTCTCTTTCTCTCTCTTTTTTTTTCTCTCTTTCTCTATTCTCTCTCTCTATTCTCTCTCTCCCCCTCCCTCTCTCTCTCTCTCTCTTCTCTCCCCCCTCTCTTCTCTCCCCTCTCTCTCTTCTCTCCCCTCTCTCTCTTCTCCCCCTCCCGCTC
>JADAQX010000636.1:0-30532 GCA_015476325.1 Cardiosporidium cionae
TAGTTTGTCTGTTCTTAAATTCTTTAGTTGCTGTTTGGAATTGTTTGTCACATACTCTGTTCAATCATTTACTTATTGTAGGACGTAAAAATTCAACTCTCATCTACACTGAAGAGCTTATCTCTTAGTTCGTCCATTACAGAACAGCAGAGATAATTCAAAATATCTCAATCTTAACAACTTCATTTGCTTGCATATGCGAACGAGAAAGTATAATCAAATCGTATTTTATTTTTATTCTCCTCCTGAGGTAAACTAAGTGCATTCCGACCAGTTTGCATGCGCGCTGCGACATCATTGGGAGAAGCTCCGTGTTGGGGTTTTTCTTTTTTCCCATAAAGCCTGTCTGCCTATAAAAAGTAATTCAGGTTAAAATGAAAATGATATACTTAAAATGAATACTAATTATAAGGCGAAATGTTAATGAAGCGAGAGTCTGTGCGTTGCTGCAATATCAGTCACACATAATGAAACGTATATTTTACACCATATTAATTGAAAGGCAATATCCCTGGAGATTGACAATATAATGATTCCAAATTGCATGCAATGGGCAAACACAATTTATAAACTTTAAGGAACATGCACGATTAAATAAATTAAATGAGGAATGGCTATGTGCTAGGGAAGATTAAAAAAACAAATTGTTTCAATAATGCGAGATGTAATTTGTAGGCACTCAACCGTCGCGAAAAATCATAAATGAATTGAAGCGGTAAAAGGATCAAATGATTGCTCTCATTTGTTTGACTAATGAATCACACATTTTGTCAATTCATCAATGTACTCTGAAAATGGGAAATGAATAGAGAAGAAACCAGAAACTAGTCTTTGTGTAATAAAACCGATTCTACTTTGTTGCTGATATACTTACTCAGACCGACCGCTAACAAAAGAATAGTACGGCACCTCTTGGCGTCGACGGTAGAAGAGCAACAACAAACACTTTTCATAGGCAGGTCAGTTTTATGAAGGTAATCATTCCCCTGTTTTCATTTCCCTTGCTTTACAACTGTACACGGTGTGGTGCTTTTTATATCTTTCCTTTCGTGCTGATCCGTAATTGATTAGGTAAATAGTGCGAATTTAGATCGAGAATTGTTTGGATTGTGCTTCTTTTCGGAGTGCGAGCGTAGAAGTACTGTCGTTTTCCCCAAGTAGAATTTAGAAAAAGAATTCATAAAATCATTACAGTAAAAGGAACCAATCAGCTTACTTCGGTAATAAGCAATTGAATAGTATCAAATGAATTTAAGTTTCCAGGTAAGAATGGCAGACAAAATTACTCATTCAATTGGCTCATCCATCAAATTTTGTATATTGACAGGTTCGAGAAAACTTTATCCTGTACGATTTTTCTTTTCCTTATAATCTCTAACTTTTCTTCCGAATGATCAATAAAAAAACATTAGAAACAAACCATTTTTGGCAAAATTTAGTGGTAGTTGCGGTAGTTACAGAGATACTTTGCAGTGTCGGCACTACATGAATATTCAGTATTTCGTGTTGCTGCTGCTCGTTACTTGAAGAAGCGAGGCGGCCATTAAACTGCTCAATTTATGCCTCGATATTGTACTGAAAGATGTGTACTGCAATCATAACATGCATGCAGTTTTGTGAAAACTCTTGTGTTGGATTTGTGGTGTATGCGAAACACCATGAAAAACCTAGGGCTAACCTACTGGCTTGTTTGACTATTAGCTGCAGCCGCCTCACTATAGTATTGTTAGGGTGTAAAAACATGAAGGAAAGATGGGTATCGCAAGAAATTCAATGCTTATTAGTTACAGTGAAAGTGGTGACGACGAATTTAGCTAGATATTTCAGTTTTGGCTTCCTGCAGGATCCGCTTGCAAAAAAGGTTATGTCACCCGAACACTCGCACAGAGAAGCGCAATGACTTGGTTGTGTTTTTTTGCTGTCACTAATTCTTTCTATGTATTTCTTTCTTCACATGGGAAATCATTCCTGCAATTTTCTATGTTCCCATACCTTGCTAATTCATGTATTTCCTAGTGAATTGAGAATGTGTAATGTTTACACCTCTGTTAAGCATTTGATTCACTGCTAAGGATGCAACATCAGTGCAGTGCAGCCTTTTGCAACCTTTTTTGTGTTGCTTAATCTGACACACATCACCTAATCAATGATTTGAAATCGTAGCCTCTCACCAAAGGAAGCCAATCATTTTACATGCTCTTCAAGTTACCCCTATCTCAAATCTCAAGCGATGAATCTTTCGCAGCTGAAAAATTTACATATTTTACAGTTTGCCCTCGCACTTTTTGTAATCAAATTGATTCATGGAAGTTTTTCAGTCCCAAGTGCATCGAGAGTTCTAGAGCGAATATTTCCTTCTTATGTCGCTGGGAAGAATTACTTGAAATTTTCCCAATGCAGTCATAAACATTTCTGTAAGTCTTGTTCTCATGGGTATTCCCATGGGCACCTGTCCATATCTCCCAAGATCCACCCAAATGGCTTCTTTTCTGGTTCTCAATCCACACGAATGCTTTTTACTCAGCACAACCCTGATCAACGAAATTCTTTACTGTTTAGACCGATTACATTTACACCTGATAATTCGCTGAGTCTGGTGTTGCATTCTACCCGAGAGCAGATGGCCCATACAGATTTTCCCAAAAATCCAAAGGCACCTTCTTTCTCCTTAAGTATGTCCACCGTGGAATGCTTTAAAAAGGCGGAAGATATTTCAAATTTTCTACAGTAGCAAGCTAATAGTTGTTTTTGCTTCGTAGGCTCGTTGGTTTCTATTGCGTACTGTCCACTCAAAGGGAATGAAAGCAATGGTTATAAACTGCAATTTCACAAAAGCGAGAGAATTTAATAGTGAGCCACAATTGCGTTTTCTGCCTTTATGCTTTAGTAAATGCCCTCTCCGTGTATTGGTAGTTGATGGAACCGTCATTGCTCCCCGCAAAATTCCTTCGATTAAACAATGCTTTTCATTTTTTGAATATCACTACCAACCTCTGAGATTATTTTGAAAAAAAAGAAGAAATGACAGTCGAGAGAATTAAAGATGATGAAATCGTTATTGTTTTTTGTTATATTTTTTTGACTAATTGGGCTCTTTTTTTTATCTTTCATTATTCTCCACTCTACATTGAAAGGATGCAAGAAACTTTGTTTTTTACAGTATCTCCCAATGATTTCCCCCTCTACGCTGCATTTAGAGGAATTTTCCAGCATATTTGTAGATTTTTTTCTGTTTTGTGGATGTTTGGCCGCCCTCATACCTTGATTGGTACGACTATGGCTGTAATCGCTCTTCATATAGCCGCTATGCCAGAAGATATCGTTCTCAATGCTAAGGATACTCTATTAAGTTTCACTGGCGCGTTGATCTCAAGTTTATGTATGAATATATATGTCACAGGTAGATGATTCATGGTTGTTCATTGTCTTTTCTGAAAAAATATGCTTTAATATCTAATGTGTAGCAGTCACTGCAAGTTTTTACATGGTATAGCCTAGATTCACACTGTATTGCTATCTCGCTGATGAGTAAATACCGACACTATTTCTGAGAATAAAGGATCAAGTGTATATCGGCCAGTAGAGCACTTCAATGTATTCTTGTTTTTCCTCTCCTTTCACAATAATACTTTTGAGTGCCTTAATAGGTTCATATTTCTTGTTTTTTTAACGTAAGACCATGGACGACTGCTTTAGGATATCAAAAGAATAACGTATGGCAGCTTTTATCCCCACTATGTAGGAGAAATCTATGCGTTATTCTTTTTTGATGCTTCCATGGAGTGGATAGGCTAACGCACGAGAGAGGAATGTTACAAAGAGTGACACCTTGTTTTTGGAAGATGAGAATGTCTACTCAAAGATATATAAAAAGGGGATGCATACCTCTGAGTGCAACCCCTTCTTTGAATCTACCGAGGATAGTTCATGAATCGTTCCAATATCTTGTATGATCAAGAGTGATAACAAGGGGACTGTTATTGAAAAAATCTATAAAGGGGAGGATTCCCAAAGCGTTTCTCTTGTCCTGCTTGCCTTGTTATTGTTTGAACCGAATCCACGACATTCTTAGGTTTGAATCAGATGACAGATATTGGCATTGATCAAATAAATAAACCGTATCTTCCTCTTCCAGCCAAAATTCTTCAAACACGGGGTGCACTCTTTCTCACTTTATCAACTCTTTTTATATCTTCTTGGATTGGTATGGGCAACAGCGTGTTTCCTACGACGTATCCGTTAAGGTAGTCTTTGCACGTAGTAGAATTGAGGCTTGTGGATGCAACCCCTCCTCTGAGAGTTCTTATAAACCTTGAAAATACTTGACTAAAAATTTCAAGCAGATGCTACTCATTTTGTCTTCAAATTCTAATGAATTTTGCCCAAGACAATAGACCTCTTTCTTTTAAATCCTGCCACACAGGCTCCATGAGTGTTTCATCTCTAAGAAACTACTTGTTTTTTGTAACTCTCACGTGTTGTATTTATAGGAGATCTACAGTCTACAGGTTTTGATGTTTCAAGATGTATTCCTACCCTGTGTGTGTGACTACTTTTAAATCTTTACTTTCTTTTCTGTATGTGTTTGTATTCTTCCTGTACGAGTACTCCTATAAAATATGATTCTTTTGGTTGTATCTTATTTTCTTTTGACGAACGTCTGCTGTATATCGTTTCAGATTAACGTTACTTTGGAGCTTTATTTTTGGTTCTGTCTATTCACTTCCACCCTTCCGTTTGAAACGTTACCCTGTGTTAGCGGCTGCCTGCATTGTTTTTGTTCGTGGAATCCTTGCAAATTTGGGTATATATGCTCATGCAAAGCAAGCAGCCTACCATGTGCAATTTCCTTTTTCTGTACATACATTTTTGAAGGTAAAAGAAAAGGGTATTCTTTAGAAGGTTTTATATATTTTTAAATTTTATTCTATGTCTCTCCCTCTGTGTTGCTAGTTTTACGATGCTGAAAGGGGAGGGATTTGAATAAGATTACGTTTTGGAAACAAGAGAGTGAGAGGATTCTCTGGCAATGTCTTGTGGAGTTTAGTTTTTTCATCACTTTATAAACGAGATGCACTAAAATCAATGATTCTATGGACACTAACGTTTTCTAACTTTTTGTAATGCCAAAAAATCGCTTTTAAAGTTGATTTTCTCTGTACTTTTGAATGAAGGCTTTCCTTTTAGCGTGTACACTCTCTGGTGCCAGAGAAATGCAGGAAGAGTTTTTGTTGGACACGGCTTATATTTTTGCAAAGTATGGCAGTGATTCTAAACGGATCAAAAATATCCTGCTTAAAATGACGTTTTTTTTAGCATTCCTTCGAAACGTTTAAAAATATACATTACCGTCATTTCTCGTATGCGTTATCCTCCTTAATCAAGGCAAGGATGGATCCTTTTTAGGATTTTAAGGAATGAAAATAATGTGTATCTGTCGATTAGGACTACAAAGGCTTATTAATTACCGCCTATTTCTCTTTATATGGTACGATGATTGCAGTTTTAAAGGATGTACCGGATTTGAAGGTGGGTGTCACAAGGAGAGGATGATTTTTATTTGCTGTGTAAGCATTGCACTCGGGTGTGGAGGCTATACTGAAGATTTCATTATTAAAAAAAAATGTTCGCAGAGTTCTCTTTTTCTGTGTGAACTTCCACTGAGATTAGTTTTAAAAGGGCATTCATTCTATGGACACACATTGGGCATAGAAAAAAGATAAAAAATGCGTCCATTTTAGAGAAATTGAAGTCTCCTCATTGGAGGAGAAGGAACTATTCCTGCTTTGCATGAAGAAGATTTTATGGAATTCTAGGATATGTATGAGCATTTTCAAAAAATAAAAAAAGCCAAAGTTAGAGGGAAAACGCGATTCCATGGTATTTTTTTCCTCCTTTGAACCATGATATACCATTTTCTATGGTCTCAATAGGGTGACAAGAAATTCGGTATTCGCAATTTCACTGTTAGCTTGGGTCCAAAAACCATGTTCAACTTTTGTCGTCAATTTTTTAGATTTATTTTATATTCGGCAGGTAAGAATACATTCCATTCTTAGTATCCTTACAAGCTTATATCTCTGTAAGTTTTAGAGGTGGTTACTTTCAGTTTTTATTCCAATTTTTGTTATCGTGGCGCTTACTAAATTTTTGCATCCAAAAGCAAACGTTTGCATTACAAAAATTCGAAATTGTAGGGGGAGAGATTCGTTTTTTTCATTCCATTTTGCGATAATAATTACTTTTTTATCCAATTGCGATCTAGTAGGAAGCCTTATTGTGTGTGTTTGAAAAAACTTGGATTTTACAATTTTTATGTTTTTGTTGGACGTGTAAGAGTTTATGCGTAGAAGCTTAGATACGTAGGGGATGCACTTCTGCTGTTTTTTGAAGAATTCATGACCCTACTCTATCGATGAGGATGTACATTTCCATATATTCGCAGGAGTTATGCTCACTGTTTCTGCAATTCGCGTAGCACAGCGCATTCCTCTTAGTTTCTGGGGCCTTCACCCATCTACTTTTTCTGAAATCCATCTCTCATCTCTTTTTACTGCGTCTTGGGTGATAAAAGCTTTAGACCGACAAACGATTGTAAAGATACTACATTTGTAGAGGCTGCTAAATCCCTCAGAAATTCATGCTCATAGAACTGTATATCGCTTCTGTAAAGGGACAACTTTCTGCTAGAGTTATAGATTTTTTTTGTTTGGAATCTTTTCTTTATGTATATGTGATGGATTAAAAGGGATATTGAGTGTTGAGATACATGTATTCTTAGGCTTAATACAATTTGATTAAAAGCCTTTCATTGTATCCACGTTGATTCATGTTGAGCGAGGGCCTGCCAAGCGATTTTATGTCTTCGTTCGTATGTTTTGCCTTCCCTGTATCATTATCATTTACTTGTATCGATTGACCTGTACACATGATTATAAACAAAAAGTCAATGAAAACTCATTATTTCAATCCCATTACGTGTATCTTTCAGTTAGAGCGCTCATGCTGTAAGTTACTCTCTTTTTTTTTCAATTACTATTTATCACAGAGAAAAACAAATTTTATTAGATGTATATACTACTCTCGTCAAGAGTCTTTTTTTGACCAATTATTGTTTTCCTCGCATTTGCTTCTTTTTCGTTTTTTTCAGAAATGGTTTCATGCGCTATTTTCTCGTTTTATGGCGGCACACATGGCGTTTTTGTTAGCGCAAAGGTTTAAAGTCTATGGTGCGCAAATAAATCCCAGATCAGCGGAAGAAGTGACAGATTTTTATATGAATGTTTGGAAACTGTTTTATATGTCGTACGCCACCCTAATTTTATTGCGCTAGCATAATCTTTTTAAATCTCTTGTAGTATACTATCAGAATTGATGTAGTTCTTTGTTTATTTTATTGAGGTGACGAAGCTCTCGCGAGTCTCTGTCCCACTATTATTTCTATCACCTCATGCGTGTATATGTATGCGCAAAAATAGGTGATAAGTTTTTTCTGTCAACCAAGGTTTAGCCTTATCTGTATTATCAGATTTTATCCTAGCTGTAATATTTTATAAAGCTTTCACTGAATGCACCAAAGATTATCAATTTTTTATTTGTCCCATTTAAATTCAAAAAAATTGTCGATACTCTTCTTTTATGTATCTATCCAAGACACAACACCGTGAAAATACAGTTTTAAGCGAGGAAAGAATGCTTTATTCCTTAGCAATCCGTTTTTAATGATCATTAAACAAAGACATGTTTTTATGCGCTAGATAAAATAAAGCTGCTGCATATAGACATTTGCTTTCTTGTTTATGCTTTACTCTTGCAATGAACTAGTAGATTTGAATGTAATAACCACTTTGAGAAAGATGTTTGGGTTTAGTACAAAGGGTTGCCAGGCCAGTATAATCCGAGACGGATGCACTTAATTTCCAGATGCTCCTAGGCATTTTATTTTTGTTGTAAAGTTGCAATGTATATTGTATTCGCTTTTATGATATTACTTCAAAGATCATCGTATCTTATAGCTGTTTTTGGAAAGCTACATCTGAGTATAGTTGCTACCTTTACAAAAGTCAATGAATGAATTCTGTTGAATTTCTATGTATTGCAATCTCTGTTTATTTAATATATGCTGGTAGCAAAATCTGCATCTGGAAGCTCAGCGTCGGACACAAGAACTTGTCATATATTTGGTAATCTTCTTAAAATAAGGTTTAAATACTTCATTAGAAATAAGGAACCCTTGACTGGTATTTTCAATATCCCAAAATTATTCGTGAACATATGTTAAGCTGAAGGGTGACGCTTTTTGCAAGAGAGCTAAATCAATGTGCCTCAACTGTCCTGATGCACTGCATGCATACTAGAAAAAGCACTAACAGTTGCTTCATTTCAAAATCGACCCATTAGTTTATCAAGCTTGGTATCACTTGGATTATATTAGCACGTAATGGAAGTTAGCATTTGATTAAAATACCAGGGTGCTATATAGAAGCTTCTCGTCGGTAAATTCTAACCTCATGCTTTCATTTAAATTAAGTGCTCCTTAGAAATATTTTTACAAATCCAGAATCATGAAGAAGAGTGATAAAATACTGTTCAAATGAGCATGCAAAGTTGAACTTGGAAATGCTTTACCTAATTAACTAGCTTAGCTCTCGGTAGACGAAGAAAAACATACCAGCAAAGTTGTAATAAGTCAAAGTTCAAGCCAATTCATTACTTTAGTATGGTACATCTGTTTAGCCAGATTAGCTAACCTGAATGAAGCTACCACAATTATAGATAGTGCTAAAGCGGTATCGGTTGTAGTTGTCAGTGACAAGTATATTTACTACAGTGATGTGTCATACCATTGGAAGTAAGGAATGCAACATATATATCACATTCGAATTGAAGTTCGAAAAAACATATATTTAAGCGTTGAAGAGTACATTTCGCCTGGATATTTCAAAGCATACGGTTATATTTGGGATTTTGCGCAGTAAGTACTACTCTCAATTTGATTAGCTGCTTGAAAGCCTTAATGAGTAAATTCAAGAAAATGTAGCAGTTGCGTGAAAATAAGAATACTTTCTACATGAAATAGCTTTTTCAAAAAAAAACATTTGCATTTTTGAGCGATGCAATAATACGCATGTAGCTTATGATAAACTAGAGATATCAATTGCTCCCTTATTTCCGTGAATGTAAATTTTGGGTTTTCTTCCCTCTCCTGCCTTTCACGCTTTGATTGATGATATATTTTTGAGAGTTATAAAGTTGGGTTGGTGATAAGCAGTTTTTTACTTCATTTAATTCCCCAAATTTATCTACCTATATAACTGATAAATTACGCAACAAAGGATATTTTTTGATGCCTACCTAGTTTAATGAGCTTGTGTAATTGACGCGCACATTCGCGCATACACAGTAAGTGGTATACATAGAAGTATCATATCACTCAGATTACTTTATTAAATAAATTATGCATCCGCCTATCAATAAGAAATTTTGTTGCTTAATCATAATGTGGCCAAGACTAAGTAGATGAATGAGGTATAATTGCTTTTTTCATGGATTCTCTTCGCGATATGTATGTTTCAGCCCCGTAAGTTAGAAACAATGCCAAATCTTGCGCAGGGGTGTCATGAATGGACACTACAACAAAAATTAAAGCAGCAGACATTTTTCAGTTTGAAAACTGTATTACATTCTTTTTGGAAATGGAGGGTGGTGCGGTGGAGAATTGAGCGACGATGATTCTGTCGTATACATCGACTGGTAGAAGTTTGGAAACTCCGGCGTGGAGTTTTCCGATAGTGGTTTTGGGTTTTTAATGGTGCTACGTTTGGGTTTAGGTTCTCGTTTTTTTAATACCACTTGTTTACGCCTGCTGAAAATGGAAGAAAACAGAAAATACGTAAACTCCCCTAATTAAACTTTCTTTAGGTAAAAGCTGCAGCTAACAAAATCCGCTTGAAATCCACAATGCTTTTACCGTTTCACACATAATGTACATAACTTAATAAACGAGGCAAATAATACGAAGTGAGAATTAACAGTATTAGAGTTGACTATAACGCTAAGAAGTGGAGAGAGTATTTTATCTCTATATCAAAGTTATTTGTTATACTTTTCTTTCGTGTAACTACTGAAGTAGGTGCATTGAACTTACCCACAACGGCGGCAGATACAAGCACAACAGACACCAACGAAAATGGACGGAATGGCAATAAAAAGTAGAATATATATAAGCCATCGTTTATACTCAAACAGATGTTCCTTAGCATCATCAGGAATCCATGCAAAGACAAATTCTAAAATATTCTCCAGTAATACCTCTGCTGCTGACTGAAATTGGTAATTTGCTGCATTGGAGACATGCATGTATTTATCAAATACATGTAAATGACTATTCTTAAAAAGGGTTACATATTCAATTTTTGGCACAATAGAAATACTGTGGCTCTTCGTATTGTTTTATTAAGAAAATAAAAATTTGGTACGTTTCAGTAGAAAACTAGGAATTGGAAAATGCAAAACTCAATACATTTAGTTTTTGTGCATCCAAGCAATATTTACATTTTCTTACCTATAATTGCAACTTTAGCAAATTTGGAAAACTCTCCTAATTTGATTTTGGAATTTGGTTCAGACAATTGATTTTGCAGTAGAAACAGAATTTCACTTGCACTGCGCTCATCGCCATTACGCGAATTTATACGAAATCGAATATTAATGGAACCTTCAAATATTCGGATAATTTTGATTCGTTGAGCGGCTAGTCCCGGAATGCTCTAACACGCAAGGTACAATACAATAAACGAGTAAACCTATTTATACAATCCTGTTTATTGCATTTTCATTACAGATTGTTAATATGCAACATTAGCTTAATAACAAAAACTAATGCAAATAAAAAAATTCACAGTACTTTTGTTCGTTTATAAATTCAATTTCAGAATCTTTTTCAAATTCTCTCAAATTGACTACTGATGAACAAAACGTAATACATACTTGCGTATTACCTCAAAAATACTTTGTACAAAAAGTTCTTTAAATGTTTTAAAACTCTTAGTACGATCTATCTTAGTTGCTTCGGTTATATCTAGCGGAATTTGCATGTGTATTTTGACTGCTGCTTTTCCTTTCACGCATGTCCTTCCGTCACCATCATAATCTTCTAAGCAACTACACAAATAGCCTCCATTTGTGTTGATGCATTTTGCTGATGAATCACAACTGGATAAACCGGCTGCACATTCGTCAATATCTTCGCAGGCAGTTCTGATAATCAAAAAACAATTGGAAAAAACAAAATATTTTATTACAGAAACAGTCAAACATTCCCAAATTACAAAATCAATCATTTATTGTATAATGAATAGATTTTGGAATTGGTAATAAACAAAATAAAACCGTATAAATATTGAAAGATTTCAAAATGGCAAAATATGAGCAGCTGTTAAAATTCTACCCGTTAAGAATGTATCCACTTCTGCATCCACAAGAATTATTCTCTAAACAATGAAGGCCGTCTTGGCAACGCAAAGTTCCATTAGCAGTTTGGCATGTGTTAAAAGGACTAAGTGTATAATAGTTTTAAAGTAGTTATAAAAATATTGCGTTTTTGGAAAATGAAATGCTATAACATAGTTAAACTTTGCTATGATACAATGTCAATATATGATATTTACCTGCATAACAATGATCCTGCAATGGTAAGTTTATTCTGTAAGTGTATATTATGAATAAGATGAATATTGAAAAAAAACATAATATTGAAATTTTTCATGTT
Organism: Cardiosporidium cionae; assembly: GCA_015476325.1. Classification (NCBI taxonomy): domain Eukaryota; phylum Apicomplexa; class Aconoidasida; order Nephromycida; genus Cardiosporidium; species Cardiosporidium cionae. The sequence goes on from JADAQX010000636.1 coordinate 11,771, forward strand.
TTTTATTTGTAAAGCAACAATTTTTGAAAATTTATAGTAGGCTACTATAAAATTAATATGAAGCAAAACTTAAGTAAAATTTAAGTCACTAGGCAATTTTTTAGAAGGCTATATTTACTACACAAATAAATTTACTTGGCAAATGCATCGATAAGAGCCTTTTATATTGATACACATTGAGTCATGATTACATATATTTGGATTTTCTTGACACTCATTTATATCCACGCATGTAAATCCATTTCCGCTAAACCCCTGTAGAAAATGTTTTTAAAAACAGTTATTATATTAATATTAAAAATAGAAAAATAAAATATTACCTGTTTACAGCGGCAAATAGGTATTTTAGTTGCTTCTTTATGGCAAAACGCATTTAAATTACAGACCATTCCATTGCAGTCTACATTTATCTGTAGCAAAACAAGAAGCATCTGCTTTGATGTTAATGATGGATTAATCAAAACAGCTTTTATTGTGTGGATGGCTTGGTATTATCCTATTTTGCTATAAATTGAATATTCAGTATAGAATAATCAGCTTTATCAAACCTCCTCTGCTAATTGCAGTGATTGCATTTGATGTGGACAATCTCCACCATCAAATTGATACCTTGAAAAAATTTTATATTGAAAGTTAAATTATATTTTAGAAATTTTTCAAAAGCCACATAAAATAAAATTTCTGACAATTTTTGTAGCCTAAAGTATTAAAATTAATTCAATAATCAAATTGAAACAAGAGTTAATTATAATAACTGCACTTAATAAATTGCACAATCTACATACTTGTCGCTGTTACAAGCAATATCGCAAATGCCATTGGCAATTCTTTCTTTGGTGCAAACATGATTATTTGAGCCAATTGAAGCCAGAAATGCCACATAAGAGCTAGATGTATCTTTTGCCACTAATCCCATTATAGTCTAATTAAATTTGCACAAATAATTTAAGGGAATAGGTAGAAAGTACATTTTATCTAACAAAATTTTCATTAGCTACGTAAGATAAGTTTAGCATATGGATTGCATTTGTTTATTAATAATTTGCTGCTATATTTACAAAATAATATACAAAACATTACGTCATTTCCTGAAAAAATGCTGTCTGATAAAGGATCTGCAAAGTGTACAGGCTCCACAGTAAATTCTTCCAAGTTATTTTTATCCCCCCAGAGAAATGTATCTGTACCAATGTCTTCTTGCAAAATCGCTTCTGCAATTCCCATTTGTGCCTCTTCAAATACAAAAATAAAACAAAAAGCATTTTTAAGCAACTCTGATGTGTCTGTATCCCTTTGGAAATATTATTGCTATATGTGTATTACCGGTGATGTTTTCAGAAAGCCTTCCAATAGTTTCCCAAAACGATTGTCGAAATATGCCTGTGTCCGCTGTACTATTTGTTAAGGGACTTTTTACATTATATCTTTTGACAATTGGTAATAAAACACTTGTTTGATAACTTTTCCATTCGGAGATAACTTTGTCATTCAAAACAAATAAAGTCTGCAGCAAAATTTAAAAACTTTTTAATTAAAAAGTTATTTTTTATTTGACTAAAAAAAAATAGTAAATAAATTAATGCTTTTTTTAGTAAGGAATTTTACCATTTTTATAATTTTTCAAAATGCATAATTCAATAATAATAAATGTAATTAGTGAAATGGCTCATGTAATTGTAAAATTTACCAAAATGTAAATATTAGTAAAAAAAGACTAACTACTTGTTCGATAAAAATATAAATTTATAGCGAAGCTGCTGAATGATTTAAAAATATCAGACAATCAAAATATGTTGGACCATGTTTTTTATTTAGTTTTTAAAGCAAAAAATTGAGTCTTACTTGATTTTGCTTTAAAGTTTTTGCATCAATTCGAACACTCATAAAAGCTTGCTTAATACCATAATTTTTGAATAGTGAAACTACAGCAAGGAAACTTTCTTCATGGGATAGAATGCTTTTACTTATAGAAATATGCTCTTTTGCGGCATGAAACTCTTTTAAGGTAGGGAATAATATAAAGGGAATTCTCAAATAGACAATCTGCAATACATTAATTTATTCAGTATTAAATTTCCTGTATTTTATAATTTTTGAATATATGAGTTACAATTAAAAGTATAGAATCAGTAATGGAATTAGCTTTAACACACTAACCTGCCTATTTTCAGAATTATCATGCTGCTCATAAGCAAATAGAACTGCATGATGAACTCCATTGTTATTTACAGTTATATTATTATCAATAGCACTTGTGCTATTATCCAAAAAAGAAGGAAGTGGTCGTGGATCTTTATCCAATACTTGGAGATGTTTTTGTTTTCCAATCCAAATGTTTCCAGACCAGGAATTAGTAAGATGGCTGACATGAGACAACAAATAATCGGAAGTACTGGTTTGCGCAACACTATTTATATATATCCATCCGGATGACGCATTGCTTGGAACACCTGCAAGAAAGTGTATTTAATTAGGCGTAAATTTTATTTTATATAAAAGGAAATATACAGCAATTCAAATTCTTTTTTTATAAAATTAAAAAAATAGAGAGTGACTCTCCTCTAAGCATCTAATTTTTTTTAAAAATTACCTCGCAATGCATAAGATGAAATAACGTTGATAGGCACAACAATGGATATCCAAAATTGATCTATTGACTGTGAAAGTTTTCCTTGCAAAATGGAAAAATCTTTTGTTTCGGGAGAAGAGAGTAATGAAGTAGTCAATGTAAGTGAATCTGTTGCACTATTGTAGCAAACTGAAGCCTGCTGTTCTTTTTCTACTTTGTTAACAAAACTAGCATATTTTGTTTCTATGCGATTAAAAAACTCCTTTTGCCACATAAAACCTCGGATAGGATCATCACAAGTTATCTGAAATAGCAAAAATGCTGTATAAATCCAGATTAACAAGTAGATATAATTTTTTTGAAAAAAATTATATCTCTTTGGAAGGTGCTATGTATCGTTGGTTGTGTAGAGCAACAATGATCAAAAATATTTATACAATCATTTAAATACTTGCGTAGCTATTAATAGTTTATCATATTAGTAAATGGATCGCCTAGACAATTTAAAATTTTCAAAATTTAATTAGAATTGAAAATATACGCTAACGCTAATAAATTGTGTTTAGAAAAACATTTATTTAAAAAGTGGTTGATTTTAGCTAAGTTGCAAAAATTCTTTCTTGACAGACCTTCATGTTTGGATCCGGAAAATATATACTTATTCCAGTTAGTATTGCGTTATTACGATTTATTTGATAGACAATCATTTCTTTATAAGAACGTTGAGCTGTAATAGCCTACAAAGTAATACAAAAAGATGCAAGCATTTAATGGAAAATACAATGGCTAAAATAGATGCACAAATTCCTGTGAGTAGAGTATCTATTTCTACGTAAAGTGTTAGTTATTTTAATACTTATAAACTAGCTTTATCTATAAATTCAAAAATCATAAAAAGAACAAAATATAATAATTAAAGAAATTTATACCATATTTATGTATATGGAAATTGTTCTGCTTTTTTCACCCATTTAAGGCTGCAACTAAGTTTTAATTTTGACCATTATGCAATGTTATTTCTCAAAATAGCTTTTAAAAACTACTGAGTTTCACCTGTAACTGCACAGTAGGTGAAGCATTGTTAATGGCCAATTCCTCTAATAAAATAGAAAGCCAATGTCCCAAATCCGTACAGCCACACAAACCAATCATACGGCAACCTTCAATAGAATGAGCTTTAGTAATTGCCTTTTTGACAAAAACAGGCATTTCTCTTCCACCACATTCTGCCAGTTGCTAAAAGTCACAATATTTATGACACTATAATTTATTAGAAATTTTTTTATTAGCTGCTGTAAATACTTGTGTTTTGTCCAAATTTTATTTACTTCAAGTAGATTTTTGAACTCTCGGTTAAAAGCATCAAATTTTTGAATTTCTACCACAGCTAGAGTTGATGGATAAGACAATGTACTTTGCTGCAATATACAATAAATGTTTAGAAAAAACAATACGCAAAAATTTAATGCTTGAATTATACAGCTTTAAAAATAAATAATAAAAACCATTAACATAAACATTGAATACTCGTACACCAAAATAATACGGATTATTTAAATATAAATTATAAAATAATACTCAGTTTTTTTGTATCATGTATTTATTACATCATATCCGTTAACAATTTGTTTTGCGTATTCAAAGGCATCCAAATCCGTTACTGTTGAATGCTTCCATCTTTCAGCCGACATCATTCTGGCAAAGCGATATGAATAATAATTATCTTTTTAGCAGGCTTATGCTTTTTGTTATAGCAGCACTTTTTTGGAAATAAGATTGCAGTATGTTAAAATTTGTAATAAGAAAAATGTTTTTTGTTTTTGTATTCAAATAAAAATTAAGGAAGAACATTGCTTTAGCTGATATATCTTAAAACCAAAGCGTGTTTTTAAGTGTAGTAATATATTATTTGCACATATTGCATAAACTACAAACCTGTAGTTCCAACCATAACCAGGTTCATTTTCTTCCGAGGCTACAAAATAATAGGTGTATGGACTAAGTGCATCCAGTACTGAATATGCACTCATGAGGCATGCGTCAAAGCCAAGTAAGGACAGTTTCAAACTTGGTAATTGCTTATGTTCTCGCACATTGGTTAGACCCCTACAAGGATTTTAAACAGAAAGCATAGAAATAAGACATCATTATAAGAATGGCATTATATATGTACTTTTACAACCAGATTTTGTTTTATCACATAGCTAGATACGTAGAAAAAATTGTTTTGCCAGCGAAGCCCTAAAAAATTAAATATTCCTACTTTTCAATAGCTTGTTTCAGAGTTGTCAAAGCCATTGGATAATAGTCTCTGTTATCGCTATCATCTCCAATTCCAACCCAAGCAGAGCCGTGATTCCAAATTGTTAAAGCATAATGTTGTGCGCTAAAAAGTTTCATATTCTTGGCTAAAAAAGTTTCTAGTATATATGGCTTATTCATATCAACCTATACACATAGAATTCAATTGTACAGCATTAAAAATGCCTGGAATATGGCATTTGGTTTAATCAAGTCAAAAGACTGTATAAATTATAATGTATAGAAAATGTAGCTTTGTGTATCTGAAAAATCAAATTTTTTTTACTAAATTTTAATAAAAATGAATAATAAAATATATTTCTTTTACAATGAAATAAACTCTAAAAATATGTAATATTTTCTTACTTCGCCCCAATCTTTTAAAAGCAACCATTTGTATTTTCCATCTTCCAAAACTCTCAATAGTTCATATGCGCCCTCAAAATTCCTAGGTATTCCATCATTTAATTTTTTGAAGTTATTTTCTGCATACTCTAATGATGGGCATGCCACAATCGGACCAATTTTTCCATTACTTTCTCCTTTTGTGCGATCAACAATAACAACAAAGTATGTCTTTTCTATGGATTCACGAGTAGAAGGACGTAAAATTTCGTTCAAATCGTGTAGAGCAGGGCCTTCCAGATTGTTATCAGCGTGCAAATATAGCATATGCGTCCATTGTCGTTTTGTTAAGTCACTTCTGTGTTGAGCTAATTTTTTGCAGATACTTGCATCTTTGAGGGATGACCTACTTATGTCATTAAACTTTTTTCTCTCTTGTATGCTTGAGTTCAAATCTAAAGAGTGTAATCTCCCAAAAAGTGTTGTGCTTGCGGTAATACACCTCCCGGTTCCGTCATCGTACATAGGGATGTGCACAGAACCATCAGGACAAGTAAAGCAGTTGTCCTCTCGGTTAGTACAACAGTTTGCACGACATGTTTCGCATGTAAAGTGGCAATGTTGGGGTGAAAGAAACGTACTTACTGATGGATGACAGGTACCTAAAGATAAAATTGTAAAATGTTTAGCGCAGGTATGATATTTAACTTCAAAATTTTGCAAATACAAAAACTGAAAAAATTTCAAAACTAGCATTTATACTTAAATTAGAAATAATACTTTTAACTCATTCTCCATTGAGATAACAATAATGTTGCATGGAAGCCTCAGCTAAATAAAACAGGCTTTTGCTTTTGCTGCATCAGTGTTATTGGTAAATACTTAAACAAATCTCCCTTAGGTACGATAAAAAATTTGCTCCACATCTGACTACATTGTATTCCATAGAATAGCATGGTAGCTGGCGCGCAATTTGGTGACGAATAAATACACAAACAAATCTCACCAGTTCCATCAGGATGCCGAATAGCGAAAGTAAAATCACTCTCACATGACAAGCAAATGTCATTTGGAAAAAATGAAGCTTCTTTTGTTGAACAGGTTACACATGAAGGTGGGCATGGCAAATTTGAAGTCTGGTGAACTATTGTACTCGTCTCTTTTTCAAGTAATCGAGTGCCGTGATTATTTCTCAAGTTGTCATTAGGTGTAACAAAAGTAGGATCGCTACTACAGTAATCCCAGTATCCTTGCTCTCCTTCCACGCAGTGGCATTTGCTTTCAATCTGAAAATAAAAATAAAGTACACAAGCAGCTAAACCTAAGTACATTTTGTATGCTTTCCCTATATTACCGCGTTATGCAAGTTGATACATACTTTTTTGCGATATAGATAAGCAAGAATAGCCCATTTTTATAAGAAGAGATTACAAGAAATTCTTCTACAGACATTTTTTGTGCAATAACTCGGTAGTTTTCGATCATTTGTATTTTGATAAACTCTTGGAATATATAGTCCCGCATAATATTTTGAATGCAATGGTAGCAAACGTGCTCTGCTCTCGCGTAGTTGTGTGAGTAGTTCTTATAAAAACATTACGTGGCCATTAGCAGCTCTTACTCTAGTGTTAAGCAGTGGTCGTGTTAGGAATTTTCTGTCATCGACCGGCCGTGTAGCAGACTGTTTGCGTATCAACGCGAGTGGGAAAGACTCCGACAGCAATGTAACATTTGTCGCACTGTCTTTTGGGATTGGAACAGTGTATCCTATCCAATGCTGAGATTGAGATGATGGCTTCTTAATATTTCGTTGTATATCACTGCAGTATTGCTTTTCAACAAAGCAAATTGGGGTGTTTCCACTTGCTTCTATTTTGGAAATGAAGCAGGATGTTAATGCTTGCAAATATTGTGAACAGGGACATCCACTAATTGAAAAATCCGCACAATTTGCAACATGAATATAAGCAAACAAGAAAATCGGAAATAACAAGTATAATTTTTCCATAGCTATGAAGGAGCCACCAAGAATGTTTTTGCTTGTAGGAAAAAACTCATTTTCTTGCTTGCGTGCCCTGCAATTCTGTGGGTTATATTTGCAGAAAGAAAAAATTTCTCTGATGCAGTTCAAAAAATCAATTTGAGTAAAAAGTTTTTGTTTCAATTGTGTAGAAGCAAAGTAAAAAACAATCCTAAAAAAATGTAAAGCTTGCATAGCTTTATCTAAGTGTAAGCCTAATAGGATGCAAACAAGGAAAGTTGAACTATCACACCATCGATTATCTTTATGAAAAAAGAGCATTTTCCATCGAGCAAGTGTTATATTCCCTAATCAATGGAAATTGACATAGCATGAGAGCCAATTCCAAGCAGCGTAAATGCGGCCCTTTTGAAGGCAATTCAACTAAAAAGTTGACATGAAAGTATCACCGTAATTGCAAGTACTCATTTCAGCCTTTTAAGATAAGATCGCTTGTAGTTTGTGGAAATACTTTGAGAAGCACCTTCGACTGTGCTCCAATCATTTTGATGTAACCCTTACATAGCTCATAAAGTCAAATATGGTATTCTCGCCCCCGTGGAATTTTTTTGCTAAGTTGCATCCAGCTTCACAACGTAAGTATAATTGCAAAAACTGTAAAAGTGTATGCTTAGAAAATCTCTGCTCTTTCCCCACCAATCAAACTTATCGGTGGTTAAGCAGCAATGTGAAGTAAACACATCAGGTACATTTTAATTGAACAAAGATAGACATCAAAGAGATATTTTCATGTCAAATTATTTAAAAGAGTAGTTCAGTACAAAAAGTAAAAGTGCATAAAAAATCCCTAATTTTCTGTGAAAAATGAGTCCTGAGAATGAGAGTTCAATCAATGGAAAAATATCTCGCGATCAGTACAAAGGAAAGTCAAATCAGAGAAATACGTTCGCAACCCCAAATTGGCATAAAATATGTCTTGATCTGCGTAATCGTAATTTGCAAGGTTGATGCTTAAAATTATTGCGATGTCGCCTCAATGTTACTGCTGGTAATAAAGCTGAGTGTTCTTAGAGGAAAGCCTATTCAAATATCGAAATGAACTCAGAATCACCTAAGGAATTTTTGACAACATCTGTAGTATAGTCACACAGGCAAAACTAGAAGAGAGTTAGTTATCAACAAGGCAACAAGATCTAACGTGAAAAAGCTAAGTCGCAAGTCGCACCATTTTCAAGGAGCATGTACTTCTCAAGTCAAATTTGGAAAACTGTAGAATGGCAGCTAAAAGTTCAACGAGCCATTGATGGAGAATAAAGATGCTGCCCGAATTGCTCGCTAATTATTTGTTTAGAAAGAGTATTTTACACGTTGGTTCCCCTGTTTTTAGGACCGCTAAAATTTAGGCCTTTTGCATATAGTATACTATGGCCAAGAATGAATTGCTACCAGTCTAATTTTTTATTCTAAGTATTGATAAGATAGTAAATAGTTCAAGTACATTGTAAAATACGTCCCACATTGCATGAACACTTTTTCTCGGAGTATGAAACAAGAAAACAAGGTGAAAGATTTCTTAATTCGAGCAACGCATTTATTTATCAAAAATGAGCTGTTGCTAAGATACCTTTAAAGAAAATTTTGCTTTTCCCTTTAAATCTCGTTATTTTTCAACACTAAAGCACAAAAGATACATACAAAAAGCGTTAATCTAGTATAAAATTTATACTTTGTTTAAAAGGATGATTTCAGATTTGCCAAGAAAAACTGAATTTCTTGAGACTTTATTTGCTTTTTAGACGCAATTGTAAAACCGATTTTACTATTATCCAGAAATATGTAATGTGGATTTTTATGCAAACTTGTAATATTTCGTTTTCGTTTTTTGAAGTTTTTTGATACCGCGTTTTCTTGTTCCCTAGAACTTTATTTTACTCTTAATACAATCCAACTTTCTAATAGTCAAATAAATTTAAATTGAGCTCTCTTTAGTTGCGGAAATATTTTTCCTTCTTTCCATGTTTTCTTTCTTTTACTCAGTTCAAACATAAACTGCAAGAGAAAGCATTGTAGCCTAAAATAAAGCTGATTGAAACATGGAAGCCTACTTTTTTGTAAATTATTATTGATATTTTAATTTTTGTTCTATAAATGCAGCACAAAATTTTCTTTTATGTACATGCAACTTATTTTCTCACTTGACATTTTTATATCCTCAGATGCCTCCCAGCTGAAAATTTTAGTAAAGGGTTGCATAACTAATGTTATTAATTTATATATTTTGTGAATTTATAAGCAAAAGTGAATACATGCGTTTTATTCAAGTCCTTTCCCAATCAGGCTTTTCCGCACTCTCTTTTTATTTCTGCTTGCTTGTTCTTTCCTTTATTGAAGTGTGACACTCTGTGCGTTAAAAAATAACACAGAAAACGTTTTTTACTCTCAATTTGCATCTTAGTAATTTACTTCGTAATTAAGTTTTTCATTGCAGTTTTTTAGGAAGCTTACAAGATCGTTAAATTGTGGTGATATATCATAATGTAAATATTAATTATTCATATTTATTTGGTTAGCTTTCTGTAGACTGGAATGATTCAATTTAGAATTGAGTAAAAGAATTTCCGTGTAAGCACACAGTTTCTATTTTCTCTAAATAAAAATTATAATTATTTTTAATGCACGTATGTGCTCAAACCTAATAAAATTTCTCACAAATTTCCTATGCAGAATTAAGAATCATGACCAACTTTTGTTTAAACTCAAGTTTTTGATAGTTATAATTTTGCTTAAGCTGATACTATTTGCAATTGTGAAAAAAGTTACCTTACAAAAAGCAATGTAATTCTGAGCGTCTATGTTATGCATTGAATATTTAAAAAACAAGAATTAAACAGGAATTTAACAAAATTTGAACTGACTTGGCTATTCTTTTATGAATCATTGTATAATCGCGATAATTTCTCCGCTATGAGTTAGCTTTTATAAAATAGATAATAGCAGTGTCTAAGCAAAGGTATTATTTTTTTCTCTAAGGCGGGCTGGCTGGTATAATTTCTTTTTATATTTTTGTCTTTGCTGTGATTTAGTTTCGAATTACTTTTTAGTTGCCAAAATTGGCATCCCATCCATTGTCAACAAAGTATCATTCAATCAAATGAGTTATATTTCGGTTGTATATATTGAATAATGATGCTTAAAAATTCAAGTTTGGCTGTGACATAGGAAAAAGTAGTTGATTAAAACAAATACCAAGAAAAAAGGGTCATGAATATATAAACTACTCATTAGCTTACTAGGAACAGAGATAATCTTTGTTTCATTTGTGGAAAGTAACGTTATCCACAGGCATTGCATTCATACAACGAAAATGTGAGAACTGACATAACATAACATGTAACAGTGGTACCGCAACAGTACGGAACGCCCACTTTATTTCATTATTTTATTATTATAATTAATTTCCATTTTCCATTTTTTATTATAATTAGTTAACCTTTATCATGAGTATCCTTTTTTTAGCACGTAGTCATTTCTACTAAACAATATAAGTTAACAACCCGTAGTTACCCCTAAGGATATGGTAGTGGATATAGTAATGTACACACTTAACGATTTAAGAACATCGAACCGCACAGCATCGCAGCAACCGAAGATGCCATACTTTTATTTTTAGATTATTATTTTCATTCTTTTCCTGCAGCATAGAGTGAACGCCTTTTCCTTTTCCACAGACAGTAATTAATAGCGTAGAGCAAGTTTATGTTTCATTGTACGAGTTAGAGAAAACTCCCTCCTTACTAACTAAATAGAAATAAACTATTTAACGTCCCACCGCATAAAAAAGCTATAATCAGCCGAAGTCTATAAAACTCGACTAGCAGAACGTGACAAATTTTAATCCGAGCAACGAAGGGAAAAACGTTCATATAACAATATCAAAGAACAAAATTATCTTTATGTGATAAAACAAAGGAACGGTAGAAGCATTTACTCTCAAATGTAAAAGATATTCAAAAGAAAGATATATTAGGAAAAGGCTGAATCTCCAACTTTCAATAAATTCCAATACTCCCTCCACTGCTCATTAATTTGGTTGGCATGTATGAAATCATTGCCACTAACTGGGACCCGTATATATCTCGATTGTAATGCAAAATTAAGTTGACTCAGTTTACACGTTTGTACTTAAGTTGAATAGTTGGAAAATTTCTATGTGCAGAATGGAATTTTTATCTGAATTAGCTAAGAAAATGTAATGAATATGCCCGGACAATGCAAAATTGACAAGCGACGTAACCCGCCACCAGCGAAATTGGCGCAGCAAATAGTTCTTGGCTCTGTCACATCTGGTAAAAAAACCTCTCATCTCGCAATCGCTTTTTATTAAACGAAAAAAATAGAAATTCGATGCACTTTGCTAAGATCGCCATCTTTATTTTCTAATTCCTTACGATGAAATTGTTGCGTTTTGACTCCGTTCCGAATGTTGGCACGCAGGCGAATTTGCTACTAAGTTAGCTTTTCCGAAAGCAAAACGCATTTTAAAGTTGGCATACGAGAAGGGGATGGGCTTATCAAGCTTTTGTATAGAGCTCCAACCCCTACAATTGACACGATTTATTTCTGGGTATTGCAACATATCACATTCTTTGTTTTGAATTTTTTTATTTTCCATTCATTCTTCTTTCTGCAGTCATCTTTTTTTAATCGTAGTACTTTTTCTGGAACTTTCATGAGCCATGATTATCCCCGTGAGATGCTTCACATGCGGTAAGCTCATCGGCCACCTCTGGGAAGAATGGCTCCAAAAAATACAGAATAAGATCCCAGAAGGGTACGAAAGTATAATTTGTAGACATCTCTTTTTGTTTGTATTGAAGAAAGCCTTTAACTGATGTCTTATGACATATCTGTACTCCGAGCAACCGTAATTTACTGAAAGAGCCCCAAAGTGACAAAATGAAAGCAATGTTTTCTATATTTTTTCATTTATTGGGAAATGCTTGCTGTGTAAGAAGTGATGTAGTAATGTTGGACTGGAATCCTCTGTACAGAGCCTAGTTTTAACAGCTAACATTTTACAAAAAAATATCTTTTGCATGTTTAGCGTTACAAAATCATGATCTTCTCTTGACCGCATATATTCTGTTTCTATTTTAAATATCTTTTTTAACCTTTTGCTTCTCCTTCTGAAATGCTTTTATTAACTTACTTGGCTTCTGGTAGGAAATCTCTCTCATCTACCATATCTTCAATGGAAGCATTTCATTTCCAATTTTTTGTTCTCTGAATGAAGATTAATTTTATCGCTGAGCTAATTCTTTCTTAGGAAAAGTTGTTTGACTTGGTTTTTTGAAGTTATTACGCCATTTGTAATCGCACAATCTTTGTAGGGAAGCATTGGATCAGCTAAGTCTCAAGCGGTATTGCTGTCGGCGCATGCTTCTTTCTCATGCTGATCTTATTGATCGGCTGCTGGTCTACAATAGTGCGTCAAATCCCCGCATTGCCTGCAATTTGCTTTTTTTTGTAGAGAAGTTTGTTTGCATTTTTTCTATTTTAAGCACTCGTTTTAAGGTATTGATGCAGTTTGCATATTCATTTAAAATTTTAGCAATTGTTGCAGTAGCTTCTATATTTTTCTAACTTGGCTATCAAGAATCTTTGAAGCCAAATTTATCGGAAGCGTGGATAAATTTTTTGTAAAAGTTCTTCCTTTAGTCAAGCTTCTATCCTTGTCTTATTATCTATGTATTGATGCTCTGTTTGTGCATATTCCAATGCGTTATTGTTTTTGCAGTTTATGATACTCGTATTCCTGGTGACGCTGCGAATAACCTAAGTTAGAATTGGAACCTTTTTTTTGACTGGGTTATTTTGTAAGTTTCCGTATGTCAGAGATGTAGAACGGATATTGGATTCGCATTTTGAAAGCATCGATAGATGAGAAACACATGTGATAGCAATCGCTCATTTCATATTATATATGCTTTTTATTAATGCTCTTACCCATTTTAAATAATGAGTTTATACCTTTGAGAAATGTGTAAGTTCTCGGCCACAATGAATCGTCTCGGTATCCTTGCTTTTCATCTTTCGGAATGCATCACATTCTCCATGTATTTGTAAAGTTTAAAAATATTATTCTTTTTCTAAACGATGAATTTCTACTACTAGCCTGAGCAGAAATTTTGGTATTTTTCTAAAGTTGCTTTCAACAATAAGCCAAGCGAGGAAAAGAGGCAGCCAACGTCAAATTCGTTATAAAAAGCTATTCACAAATTTTTTTTTGACTGCAGCTATTTCTTTCCTCGTTATTGATCATTGAGTCTTCGTCAGTTGCAGTTCGTATTTCGTGAGCCAGAAAATATCACGGGGATAATTAGCAGAGGATTTAACTAGTAAAGAGTTTACAATTACACTAGTTTTTGCGCATTTTTATTTCCTTGCAACAAAAAGAAACGGGGATGTGACCCCTATTAGTCAAAGGGATGGCATTCTTTGAAAAGGACTGAAATAGACAAGATGCATACTTCACAGAAGTATCTTTCAATAAGTGTTGATGAGCTGCCTGCTTTATTGTATAATTCAATTTTTAGTGGCTTGGGAACATTGCATTGCACAAGCAATAGGCTTCTGACGTACAAATAATCCCTTATGTCAAGGCTAAAATCTACGAAAAGAGCTTTAACCAGAAAAAAAGAAACTACGAAATATCGTAGGAAGTCGAAATACTTTCCAAATTCACTTATTTGGTGTCTACCTTGGACAAGGACGCTTTACAATGTATGAATACAGCATTCGGGAAATACGAATGAATTTTGCATTTTAAAGGCCGTAAGCATTAAACAAAATAAGAGGAATCGCCAAATTAAGTTTGATTGGAAGGCGAGTACTTAAAAAATAATCAAGCAAACTTCAAACCCCAGTGGTCATGGTTAGCACAGCGCTCGCTGTTTTCGATTGCAGCTGAGAGCGTATGTTATACCTATGCTGTAACAGAGTGGACATTTTATTAGATAATAGGCAAAAATTGCTCGCTACAACCGCATAGATTACTGTTTCTCATTTAAATAGCACAACTAGGAAAGCATGCCGTGCCTCTGCAACGGTGCATCCTCTATATATTTCAAATGAGGGTTATCACATTCGAGGAATGGAATGAATGCATTAACGATCAACTGTTTCACTCGTACAATTGCTTAGATAGAAACAGCATACCCCAAGTACTAATGACATGAAGTAGGGCTTTGGAACTCCGCTTCTCAAGTGACTTTTGAGAAGTAGTTTTTTCCATTTGCTACCTTGCTTTTTGGTGATACTTAATGCTTTTAAGCCTCTTCAAATGGCAGAAGTGCAACGATGAACACGTATAGCTCAATTATTTGTTGGATGCTATTGCTCTGCTCAGGAATATGTACAGTTGAACATCGGCAATCAAGACGATGGAATACATTGTGTGTTATGGCAAGCATTCCAACATTTGATGCCACATCGACTAGGACTTTCTCTCGTGCAAGATCTCGGCCACCATACGTAAAACTTAATTTCATTTTGCAGAGATGTATTGTTCCTCCTTTTCAGTCCCTTCTTTGGCCGTTGCCCGAGCATGCTATTGCCGGTTTAAAACCTGGACGTACTGCCTTGAAAACTAGTTTTGAAGGAGCAACACTGGCACCGTATCCTCATGGCCGTTGTTATTCAACGCTAAACCAACCCAGTACACCCTGCTTATCGTCTAGAATTTCCAGTGTGTTTGGATTTCAAAAGCATAGCAATTATCCCATTGTCTCTACTCTTGCTTATGCATCTCGACAATTCTCACCTTCATTAAAGCCAAGTACTGAGAACTATGCAATAGGAGATGCCGTTTGTATACAAACAGGAAGGTAGGTTTTTTGATCATTGAGCCCTTTCAAACTAAAATTTAATATTAGCAAATGGATTTTTGCATTCGCTGCAGCTTCAGTGTATATTAACAAGACTATGCGAGAAAGGCAGTTATCAAGTAAATTGAGAGGCATATTTTTAAAGAAGGAACCATCCTCTTCGTTGCATCCTCGTGCAAAATGCATTTGCTCCTCTTCCATCTTACTGTTTGTAGAGCTTCTATTGTATAAAGTGTAACTTTTTGCCGTGAAGAGCGCAAGTGTTATGAAAGCTTTTGCTAGCTTTACTATTCTCATCTGCTAAAAATATCTAAACGTTAAAAATGCCTAAATGCTCCTTAAAAGGTAGGATTTTTGTTTTTATTCATTCCAATAAAATTTTCATGAAAAATGTAAGCCAAATTTTTATGAGAGATGCACATGCTATTTTGCGGTGGAATTTTATGGCCCTCTTCGTTTCTTTTTATCAGAAGAATTATCTGTAACATAGACACACTCCTCCCAATTGCTAAATTTGCTCCTCGAAATCAATATAATGTAATTTCTATCTATTTCTTGTGTATTTTTTGCAGATATGAGGGATGCCTTGGTATGGTCGTAGATACTCTTTACGATGAACAAGAAGAAATGGAAAAGGTTTGCAACAGTACCATTTTATGAAATGTAACACTGCCTCTTTGAACAGTTTACGCTTCATCTATCAAAGGAAGTAGAAAGAGCAACACCATTATAAATTTGAGTGACGTGTCTCCTCCTATCTAAATTTGAGTGACGTGTCTCCTCCTATCTTTTACGTTGATTTGTATTCTTAAGGATTACTTGTTTTTATCCGCCTATCGTTCCTTCTTTTTTGCTAAAAACCATATATATTTTCTTTATATAATAATAATCCTAATACTACTCCTACTACTCTGTCTAATGAAAAGGATTCTCTCTCGCTTTATGAGGGAGGGATATGCATCACTGAAATGAGGATATTC
Source organism: Cardiosporidium cionae (assembly GCA_015476325.1). NCBI lineage: Eukaryota > Apicomplexa > Aconoidasida > Nephromycida > Cardiosporidium > Cardiosporidium cionae. The sequence continues at coordinate 27,833 of JADAQX010000636.1, forward strand.
CATCCCTCGTTTCTTCTAAATATATAAGTCTACTCTAAGAAAGAATGCGGTGGAGGTGTGTCATAGGTGTTATCTCTCTCCCTCTTCTCTATTTCCTTTCATTTCTCTCTTGTAGCACATATATATCTCTTATTTTCATTTTACAGCCTAAGATTCATTTTTGTTCCCATTATGGAATAGATGACATTTCTCTTTTAACTATAAAAGGAAATAGTATAGTATTCACCTCTTTAGTTAGCCTCTAACCCAATAGCAGTTTCATACTTTCTCTTGAGAAGAAGCCTGCTACCTCCCTCTCTCTTTTTTCTGTGGCCTTTACTTTTTCTACACCTTCTCCCCCTCTTTTAAAAAAAAAAAAAAAATATATATTTCATAGACCTTCAAATCCATTTCTACTCTACTCTGGTTTTATATCCACAACGTATAAAATTTTATTGCTTATTTTTCTCTTCTATAGGTATGGGTAGTTCGAGATTGCCATAATTCTACTTATCAAGGAGGTATGCATTATCTTCATCGTGCAGGTCATGGCCGAAGTGCCTACTATTTTTGTAAAGATTTAAAGAAATCTACACTTCGTCCTTCTTCTCCTTCTTCATCTCCTTCTTCACCTTCTTCTTCACCTTCTTCTCCTTCTCCTTCTTCTCCTTCTTCATCTCCTTCTTCATCTCCTTCTCCTTCTTCTGGTGTTTATTTTTCTACGGAGACAGCCGCCAAAGCAGAGACACAGGTGGCTCTTCCTCTCTTCATTTTGATGAAAATAGTAGTATTCTACAACACATTTTACAGAAACTGAGATATAGATGGAAATAATGCATTAGAGAGAGGAGAACGGAGTAATGTATACACTAAGAATAGTAAAGGATAGAGATATCATTAAAATTCTTATTTAAAAAAGAAAACCTGTACACAGTGATTATCTATCTAAAAACAGAGTTTAATACCCTATATATATATATATAATTTTTATTTATACTGAAAATATAATATTCAAAAGTAGAAAGATTATCTACCCTAGTGTATATCCCTTTACTTTGTCTAAATTCCTTTTTTCTTCTCTCTTGAAGAAACTATCCACTCTCTTTTCTATAGATATTTCTTCCTATATATTTTTTCAACTCTCTTAGCCACCTGATATAGATGCTATCATTTCTTCTTCTCGGTCTCCTATTGAGCTATTGAAACTCCTTCAAGCCTATGGATTCAAAACTTTAAAACCTTATCAACTGAGTAATTCTTTCATTCATATAGCCAAACTTCTATCAAAATTAAAAAGAAATGAACGCCACCTCTCTCCTGAATTTGATGAAATTCGTCTTTTAAAGGATAAAAGGTAAGGAAATTTTTGTTAGTTTTCTAATAATTTTTTTATAATAAAAGAAGAGGAGGAAACCGAGAGAGTACTTCCACAGGGTGGAAAAATATTTTTTAAACTATTTTTCATTGTTTTTTCTTTTTGGATTTCTCTATACATTTTGTTCCTCTACTTGGATGTACATTTTTGCACCCATTTTCTATTTTGTAGAGAGAAGATCTTCATTCCTCTCTTTCTTTACTTTCATTTTTTGTTTTTTTACACATTTCATCTTTTTTATCCTTCTCTTTATACTATTTTCATATATTAAGAGGAGGTATATATATTTTAAAATTTTTAATAGTAGAAAAATATAACCTTTTATTTTTTTATTATTTTTTATAGATTTCTCGATATGTTTCATCGTCTTTGCACAGAGGCTATGAAAGGGTAATGAACTATTGAGTATGAATAAAATATTTAATAGGAATAACGTTTGCTCTCTCGAGATTTTTAAGGATTACAAACTATTTTATTTTTAAAATTGAAGGTTTCAAATTTTTTTCTCTCGTTTTTTTTATTGTATGAAGTCGTGTAGAATGTTTTTTTTTTATTCTTCATTTAACATATTTATTGAAAAATTTCTTTATGTGGTGGCTCTCTTCTTTTTATTTCATATGTGAGGCTATCGGCATTAGTAATGTTTTTTTGTTTTCTTTAATTTTTTAATTATTCGTTTTATTATTTTGAAAATTTTCAATCTTCACTCCATTATTCATACTTAAAAAAAAAGTGTTTACTCTCAATATATTTTACTCTTATTTTTTAAAATATCTTTTACAATACATACCATTTTTTCTTTTTCTTTCTTTTTCTCTCTCTTTCATCGCTCTCTCTCTCTCTCTCTCTTATCTCACTCTCATCTCTCTCTCATCTCTCACGCTCATGTCTCTCTCATCTCTCACTCTCATCTCTCTCTCTTTACTCTCTCTCTTTACTCTCTCATCTCTCTCTCTCATCTCTCTCTCATCTCGTTTTAATAGACGCTTACAGCGGCATATTGATTTTGCTTGGCTTCCTTGGGCCATATCAAAACTTCATCTTCAACATCATCCACTTTATAAATCTCATGTAGAGAGTTGTATCACACAACTTGGTGATAAATTACTTCAAACTTCTACTACATTTACTTCTTTACATTCTTCTGGATTTTCTGCTTTGATTTGGGGCTTTGCTAAATGCCGCTATTCAAATATTTCTTTTTGGAAGGCTCTTTGTATTTCTCTTTTAGAGAAACCAAAAGAAAATTTTTCTGAACGTGTATGTTTATTTCTATACTATTTTTATATAAAATAGAAAAGATGATTGAAGAGAAAATGCAAGAGAGAGGGGGGGGAGAGAGAGAG
>JADAQX010000637.1:0-30406 GCA_015476325.1 Cardiosporidium cionae
ACTTGTTATCGCTGTTAATTACTAATGTTTATTCAAAAGTTCATCATTTATATTCCATTGACTCTCTTCCCATTTTTTCTGTTGATCTATACATACTGTCCTCTAACGCATCTTACCGTTCATCTAATGAGGGTAGTCGGATAAACTTTTATAGTCAAGTTTTTTTCTTTGTTAAGCAAAAAATTGAAACAGGGTGTTTCACCATCCGTAAGTTTCCATTATATAGGAAATAGCACAATAAAATGCAAACAGAGAAGCAAGTTACACAAATGTAAATACGCTTCCCATCCTAATCAGTCGTTTGTGCAATACAACATATCTGCATAAAATTGTCAACAGGCCGAGGAAGCATGCTTTTGTTTTGTACAGGAAAGCAAGTGGTCTCGTCATGCTTAAAAGCCATCAAAACATGAAAGGAGACTCTTTTTGGAATTAAGAATGTAATGGTTGTTTTTATCTAGCTTAAAGCTTTTCAAAATAATAGAAATAAGTTTGTTTTGGTAGCTCCATATCTTATTGTAAAAATTATAGTTACTCGGTCAGTACTATTTCATTTGGTACTACACGATAAAGCTACTATATTTTGTTTGCAAACTCAAAAACTACCACAGGTTAGTACGTACTATATTTTCATAATCAAAATTTATTGGAAAATTAATGTAACATGAACGTAGAATAAAGGATTTTCGTTCAGTGAATTAACAATAATTAAAAGCAAACAAGGAAATTTTGATGTAAATGCTAGATTTGAATAAGAGCACAAGCACACAAACTAGTCTGAAGTAAGAAAAACTCATAAAACTCAAGAGTAATAGTAAATTAAAACAAGATAAGGGCATATATAAGCTAAACGTAATGGAATACAGCGTGATGTTGTCACGTTGCAAGCATTTCAACTTTTCTTAGTTTCAGTTTTGCTTGCAGATAAACTAATATTGTTAAGTATGCATAATGGCAACCAGCTAAGATTTCAACTATACGTTGCGTTCAATTTTGAACTTCTCAAACAGCACTCCGTATGCAGTTTTACGGGTTTATTTTGATATTGACGAAAAGAGATCATATATCTGCAACAAAATTCAGAACAACCATCTCATTTCTCCATAGATGGAATTGTCATCCTTTCGCAACACATGCTCAAATGCTGCGGTTTGGTAACTTTGTAGCTTTACTGTAGTGTTTATTGCTTCCCATCTCGTTTATTCTTTTCCATACTATTTGTTTCAGGCACCTTTTTGCTTGGATTGTCACATTAATTCATTTCTATAGTGAGAGTCCGCTTACATTATTAAACTAGAAGCGAGAGATGATACGTTTCAGAGGTACCAGAGAATAACGGAAATTATTAAAAGAAAAAAATACTACTAGCAATGTTCACTTTTGATCTCGCATGTAACTTACTGCATGACTTGAGTTGGTGTGCTTTCCATAAGTGTTCATTTTTGATCCCTTTCTAAGGTGCACCTCGCGATTTTTAGCATCTCATGAGAAAGCTGCACTGAAAGTGCATATTTTCTATACTTTTTCTTTTGATGTATTGTGTTTTTTGTTAATCTTCTTTCCTATTAAAACGCTATTGTATGTCTCGCGCTTTACTGTATGAATTCGCTTCCTCGTCAACCTTTATCAAACCAGTTTGCTTCAAATATTTTTTCCTATTTTTCATGCTGTAAGGATTGTTGACAATTGTCTATAAACAAAAATTGCTGACTTTAAGAAATGCATCAGGCATTTTATATCTGATTGGAAAGGGCTGAAGAGGCCTATTATGTGAAGCAATGCATTTTTTTCGCTTCGATTTGTGAAATCTTCTTCGTTGTGGGAGTTAGTTAGGTTAAGAAGATTAAATTGCAGCAAAATAAACCTGTCTCTTCTCTCTTTTTTTATCCTACTAATTTGAGGAGCACTAACGTTTTCTTTCTTCTCTACTTTTGTTTCAAAGCTACTTTGAAAAAAAAATTGTGAAAGGCTACTATAGAACCAGCATTTTGTTTTTCAAAAACGGCAGTGAAGGAAATTCCGTCGTTTCTTGAATTGCTAGCACTCTGAATACAATGAAATGTAGTGGCTTCTTTTCTTTTCACAATTCCACGTGTAAAATTGCTAAGTCATGGCTAAAGGTGCTATCCATGTAAGTGAGCTGTTCACATCGTAACGCTTTGTGATTATCGTGTGTAAGTTTTTCCATTAAGTTTAGATGCGTAAAAGATTTTTTCGTCACTCTCTTTGAGCTTATTTTGGGTGTTTCATTGGTGTAAACAATTAGCCTCAATAAAAACAAGCATAGAATTCTTGTGTAAGACAATATAAACTTTTTAAAAATTGTACTTTATGGCGCTCTAGTCTTCAGTTCATCCACCATTGTTCTGAGTTGATTTATTTCCAATGTTTCTAGTTCTTAGGTAGGAGTTTGAAATTTTTCTCGCCGATGTTTCTTTTTTTTACTTGCTGCAAATCTCTAAATGGCTGAGTGTACACATTTTCTTCATAAAATTTGTAAAAGCCGTCATTTTGACTTTTAAAAGCTCTCTTCATTTTCCCCATTTTCATTTTCATGTACGAAAACCTAGGGTATAATTCTGAATACAATAATTTTAAGCTCGTTGCTGTATATAATTACCATAATCATAATCAAATAATTTAAATTGTATCAAATACTACTTACAAAAAACGAGTTTCATGTTTCATATTTTTAGTTAATTTACTTTCATTTTCCAATTTTTTCTTCATATTTTGCTACGCAATCTTTCCTACGGATAAAAAAATAGTACTATGAGCAACATCATGTCTTACCACTTTTTATTATGTTTTAGTTCAATGGGACCAACTTTCGAAGAATTTCAAAATTAGATATTGTTGCTCGCATGCGATTACTTATTCAGCAAAAAGTATACAAACGACCCAAATGGTTGGAGGCGGTGCGTAGATCCAAAATTTCTTTAATAAATCTTCTTATCAGGGAGAAATTTAGCCATCTTACCTTATTTTAAATATATAAAAGAGAGCCTACTAGAGGTTCTACAGTAGTGAGAATAAAACCGAAGGAAAGTTTTTTTGTGGAAAATAGAAGAGGAAGAACAATCAAAAGTTTATCTTTCTATATTGAAGAGTTATGATGATTAACAAAACTTTTTTTACTTTTGTACTCCCGTTTCACTGTTGCACTTGTGGGCTAAGAGGAAATCAAAAACATATGGGGTGTAAACATTCTATTTTGATAAAAACAATCTAGATAAAAAAACATTATTTTTTACAGTTTTGTTGAGATATCTAAAAGATTTACTTTATATGCATAGATAGAGGTGGGCAATGTAATCCTGGATGCATGGCTTAGGTTTTAAGGCATTAAAGCTACCCTGCTACATTTTTATTGTCTTAAACTTATAGAAATGTTTCTTCTTGCTGTTTTCTTACAGACGGAAAAAGTTCCTCCACTCGAATTGCAGAATTTAAAATTGAAAGATAAAAATATTTCTAATCCTTATTTTGGTTTAATCAAAAATGTTTTGCGAAAGTATCCAAACCTTCGTTTTCAAGATTGTTTTGTTGATGGAAATGATTGGAGCAAAGGTATAAGAAAAAATGTTTCTCTTTTTTCTATTTTTATGCTTGGCAGTGTTTTTTGCTGACGAATTACTTTGCAATTTTTCTTTTTTCTGCCCTAATTTCCTTGGCTTTCTCCTGTTCAGTGTGTATGTTTCATAGAATATATAGAGGAAGTTTTATTTTGTATTACTCTACACGTATATTACGCCTAAAACCGACAAAGATACTGCATCGTTTTCACAGCCTCACTTGCTGTGTTTTGACTGCTTTTTTCAATGTATTTAAAAAAGGAAATGATACCTATCGTGATGATCACCCTGTGATGCAATTTGCTGCAAAACAATTGCAACTGATGAACACCGGACTTACCAAAAAAACAGCCTTTAAACAGGTGCAATTACTCACTGAGTAGAACTCTCTTTAGGAAGAGGAAGAGAGATACCTCGGTGTTTTTATTTTGGATAAAACGTAACAAAACAACGGTTATTTTTTATAAAAAAGGAGAAGAGAGCATTTAAGCATTGTACAAATCTTTCTGAGATTGAATTCGTTACCAGAAACCTGTTCAATAAATGGATAAACGGCATCTTTTTGAACACCCCTCTTGTATAGTGCTATTTTCTTGATTTTTTTGTACATTTTCATTTTTTTTTATAATAAAAAAAAGAGACGAAAATGCAATGTTTTGTGTACATACACGGTGGAAATGATGTATATTTTTATCATTTCACCACAGTATCACGGTAAGCTTTCATTCTCATGTGCTACATGCTAAATTGGCGTCAGAGAATAAGGGTGGACGGAGATTCAATCTATTTTCCTCAACTTTTTTATTTTAGTAAACTGTTTGGTTTAAGAAAAACAAATCCTAAGGTGTCTTGCTGTAATCTTCTTTGATCTCTGTGTATTTTTAGACAGAAAAGCATTTCTATGAACGTCGTATTGCTTTAGAAAAAAAACAAAAATTGCAAATGGCACTAGCAGTGGATGAGAAAGTTGAGCCTTTATTTACAACGGGACAAGGCTATTGGCTTGTAAGGCTTGCTAGTGTTGTATATTTTTTTTATTTCTATTTAATACATGTGATGGCTGAAATAGTTGGCATTGTGGGAACACATGGTTTATTTTTTTGTGCTATTAGCAAAATATTTGCATCAGTTTAACCCCAAATGCATTTAGAACACTTTTAAGTTCAAATTTTACTTGCTTTTTAAATGTGTTTCTTGTGATGTATGATCGTAGACTCATATGGCTAAGTCTGAGCAAGAACATCTTAAACGAATTTTAAGTGTAATACGGTATGTATAGAAGTGGTACAATTTATTATTATTCTATTTGGATTTGTGGCTAATAGCTCAGTGCTCAAAAAGGATATTTAAATTGTAAAAACAGGCTTTATAGTTGAAAATGAAATATAATGCAATGTTTTTTAAATGTCTATTTAGGCTTGAGTGATAATTGTATATTGCACCATATTGTTTAATAGCGTAGTATAGTAGAATTACAGTGCATTAATTCTTTGTTTATATTACCGGGTGATGGCATGATGCCAATCTACAAGAAATCATTTAGAACTTTGTAGTCTTTGTCAAATGGGCATACACTATTGCTAGCATAGAATCTTAGTCAAAAATTTCTTTTATTTAATTACATTACAGAAGCTCAGAAAATTTTTGGTGATTTGCCTGTAACGTAGTTGTTTTTTTATCCATATGCATTCAATCTCTGATTTATTTTGCCAGATCTATGAAAAAAAATGCATCTCCCTCCGTTGTCGATGTTAGCAAAAAATCGTCAGATACCTCTACGTCTACTGTCCCTAGCCTCACATGAAACTTGTTTTTCCAATATTTTAAATTGAAGTATAATGAAAAAAATTGTACTTTCAAAAATTAGCTAAGATGCCTATTAATAGTCTTTTTATTGCGGAAGGAAACCCTTCAACAGAGTTTTTGGTCATTACATTACTCGCCTTAAATTTAATTCAATAATAAGGAATGTACACAAGTGGTAAAGAGATGTTTCAATCTAAATGAATGAAGTATCGTATGACAACTTCTGAAAATGCGATGTTAGTATGGTATATTTCCTCCCACTCTGTATCGAAACAAGTTATATAGAAAAATTGCATATATTTTCCCGCAAAGTTTTATAGTGTAACGAAAGAGAATTGATAACAAAGCACGAAAGTAATAGTTATTTGATATACTGTTGCAAGTAGTACACGCTTTTGAATTAAAACGCTACCTTAACCTTTGTAATTGTTTTTTGCTTAATATTTGTATACAATGCCGATTTTGTATAGTATGCGAATAGAATGAATGACAAAACTCGCCTCATAGTTTGTACAGAAAAAGCATTGAATACTTAATAGTGCGGCATATCAATACCTTACACGAGTAAAACTTTTTGCGATTCGATGTGATCGAATTGGGCATGAAAGTAATAAATAAAGCTAACTCCTTATTTACTTAAACCTTTGAAGCTTCAATCAAAGAAATCTAGCCGTAGCATTCGTGTGAGCAAATTATCTACTGGCCACGAGTTCTTGTGAGTTGATGCAAAACCAAATTGCACTGTTACTTTATTTGAATCATAGGAAAAATATTCAATTCGTTGTAAGGATCATCTAAAATTGGAGCAGTTTTCTGTATTACGTCTGTGCAACACGTAAGACCTGTGGCAACCACCACTTTCAGCATTCAACTATAAAATTTAATTAAATTCAGTTAATAATTCTATTAAGTTAAATATTAATTATATTAAAAATATATAATAGTTGCAGCGAAGTATGCTAAACTTTAATAAGTAGAATTCCCTACTACATTACTAAACTAACCTTTAGTATATGTACTAATATAAAATCGAGAAAGCCACCTCTGTAAAATTCCTTAAATAAATTACGAATTCGAAGAGTTCAATAATGCGCTTGCAACGAGCTCTGCCACCCATTATAATTGACGTCACAATCCGAATCGACACGGATTAATCAAATTTAATTAATGAATTGGACTAGTACGCAATATTGCAGAATATTGTCATAACCTGTTAGCAACAAATCAAATGTATCACTATAAATTATATGATTTATTGTTATAATTGCTCAATGATAAACCAATATTTATCAATACATTTAATTGTAAGTCATTCTGTGAGGCTGGACTTTTACACTTGTTAATTCTTACAAGTTACCGATTCATTAGGATGAATGTACAGATTTTATCTGGCTTCTGCAGGGCCTTTTTGAATGATGTGATTCACCGTTGATTGATGACGTAAATTGTGTCTTATTAATTTGAGTGAACGAGTGCGAAGCACCAATCATGAATTTAAATTATGTCAAAAGACAAATATAACAGATTTGTCCAAATATATGTTTGATATAATAAACTTACTACTACACTAGTCGATCTTAGCGTGACACCATGAGTTTAAATTATATCTGAACATCTTTTTTTTGGAGGCAACCGTTCAATTAAGTCTCCGAGCAGACTCGCAGCCGAATAATTAAAAATTATATAAATAAATTAGGAGAGCTCTCGGAGAGGTTCTAAATCATAAAAGAAGTATTATGACTTCAATTGAAGTTTAAAGAAGTTGATCTGAAAGTCGCAAAAGTGACTTTCAAAAATAAAAATATCTGCAATTAGTTTCATTGACAAATTGTCAACAAAAAAAAATACAGTAGTTAAATAAAAAGCAAAAAATGGTTGCAACCAAATTAGACAGTGCTAAGACACTGCAAAATTAAAATATAGAAATGTCCAAAAAGACTAATTTAAATCGCTCCGACACCATAGAAGGTTCCGTAGTGAACTTAAATAAAATTTAGAATAGTTAATTGAGATCCGGATGGATTTAACATTGACAAATAAATAACTAGAGATAATTCGTTGATGCGGATACATCGACAAAATGAAAATTGCTAATGATAAAAGTTTTGAAACAGGAAAGCTTGCACAAAGCCACAACTTTCCTAAAGTTACAGTCGTGCTATTAAAAGCCTAATAAAACTAAAATAAAAACGGAAAACTTATTGCAAGGCAAAAAGACAAATTTATAAATTATGTATAATTGCAACTATTCCGCTGTTAACCAAAGCTCCGATCGGAATATGTTGTAAAAGCTCGATCTGTAAACAATACAAAACTCATGGAAATTAACTATAATGACTAAATCTAAACCATTGCGATTACAATAAACCATGATAAGCGTATAGAGGCAATTATTACAAAATACGCTGTGAATAAATTGTTCAAATTGATGCATTGGATGATGCGGTCAAATGTGCAAGAGAAATGCACAACGGATGAGTGTGGTAACAAAACTTAAAGTAACAAAATAGTGACTAGGTAATGACTAAATAAAGCATATGAAGATACATACATAAAAGGGACCAAAGGTGCAAAGCTGCCTGGTTGATTCAAAAGTCAACATACCTGCTGCACGCTGCTAGCAAGGCTTGAAGAGGCCAAAAGCTGATGTTGCCGAGAGTAAAATAAGATTTGCATAAAGATTATCCAAACTTTCTGAATATCAATGATTAATGGATAAATAAAAAAGTTGAAGCGGAGAGGTCAATGAGATTCCTCTTTACCGCTCTACCAACAAGGTTTCTACCGCAAAGTGGGTTAAAGGGGACAATTGCTAAAAATGTAAGAACTTCCCTAAATGGAAACCAAATCGAATGAAACTTACAGGAATTGCAGATCGTATCGACGACTACAAATCCAGAAGGAATGATGCGAATGAATTACCTCCTTCCTCATCAATGTCTATGATTTACGTCCGGAACTGCACCGGCGATCGTAAATTTGACTCCCAGCGGAGTCAAAGCAAGAAGATATATTTAAGAAGGCAAGCTAATTCGCTTGCTTCTTTTGCATGAGAGAGTTATATGAAGCTCGCGATATGTCTAAAAAGGAATGGAATTAAAATTTCATACTTTTGACGCTCAACTTGGCCTGCGCTCATCGAGATTATCTTCGGTTTACCGAAAGAGCATACAGAGAAGCCGGGCCTAAGGTTCAACATCAGGTTCCCAAAATATGGGCCAACGCGCACAGCCGCAGTGCGCCCAAGTACAAAATAAAGGCACGAAACTTTTGCAAGGCCAAGAATTCTTCAAAAGTTCATTTATTTGAATTAGCAATCTTAATTGCCAATGTAAAAAGCTACCAAACAGAGCAGATGAGGAAGTCTTCGCACCAGTAGCTAAAGGCTAATATTTATGCCGTAAATAAATTACAAGAGAATGACTTTTAAGATACTTTAAAAGAGTGTGTAAGTTAACTCGAATTACCGGATGGTAAGAAAGGGCATCTAATTAACCGAATATGTAATAAAGCATAACCTCATTATTATGAAGAGTTAGAAGCTCAAACTTCACCCAAATCTACCGGGATAAAGAGCTCTAACATAATATATAATTGGTTTTGCGATTAAAATGCATTAAAAATATTATTGACGATTTGGTTTCGGTTGCATTAAAGTTTATAATTAAATGCGGCTTAGGAACGATCAATCAATAAGTAAATGGCATTAAGTAAACCCGTCTTAGCTATATGAATGTAAAGATATATTCTATACATGTTCAGTAAAGTGTTTAGGGTACGGTATAAAATTTATTATTATTAAAACTTAATTAAATCAATTAAAGACCCTACCCTAAAAAATAAAGCCTACCTTAAGAATAAAGCCAGTATGCCCAAAAGCATCTCCGCTGGACCTAAGAGTCTACAGTATCGACGCGCCACATAACTAAGCTAAAATGCAATAATTAGGTCGGCATGTAGCAAGTGTTGCTGAAGCAACCACTTTGCTCTTGAAGATTAACTTACTACTCGCAGCAAAGTTCTAGAGTACTTAGATTACTTAGCCTCCCTAATCAAACGTTCTTTGTACTTGACTTATTCTACAAAAAGAATTTATATATGTTTTTCTAAAGTTTTTTAAGTGTTTTTCAGATGATTTTCCCTAGTTTTCTTTTACTGAAATATTAATAAAAATTGGACTTTTATACGAAATAAATACTTGAGCGACGAGTTTCGTTATTTTACTCCCGCATGTCGAATGCTTACCGTTGATGTTGCTGCTGCTAAAATTACTACATGTACATAAACTAGTGATTAGATTTAGTTCTTCATCAAAATATAGAGGATTACCTGTGTCCTGGAATTCTATATAAGATACTTACACGCTGTTATTAGATACGTACACGCGGGTCTTCACAAGTGGTGTCCAAAACAGGAGGACTCTAGAATTATGAGAGAACTATTTTCGTAAAATTAGAATACCTGTTTTGTAGTCAACATTAACTAAACAATTTTATTCGTGATTAAGTAGATTTCATTACCCCCTTCTACTCCCTCCCCCAGACACAACGCGTGACCGCAGAATCAATACCTGTTTAGGTAAAACTATTCGTCTACCGAATTGCGCTAATAACAATAATTTTGGATAAAGTTATAGTGGTCGGATGACCCAAAATAATAGTTATTAACAAAAATTTCTTCCTGTTATCGAAATATTGACATTGTTTGACAATACAAGTCTAAAATCCTTAACTAAGGAAGCATTCCAGCACCTACGACTAATAAATTCAATAATTAACAAAATTTATTTAATAACTTTTTGATACTAGGCAAGCAAGAAGTGCCTGTCACACGTAGTTCAGCTACGAAAATGAATACCGCAGTAGCGGAAATAAGAGCCTCGCCGGATGAGGTTGATGAACTGCCTGGAAAGGCACAAAACGCTCCGGAAGTAATCCCAAGAGAAGAAATAAATAAAAATTCGATCAGATAAAATGTTTATCGATCTTTGGGGGAAGATGAAAACAAATCTGACAATTATAATACCTTGAAGGATTGCAAAGAAAAGATGCGGATGCGTCAAGAAAAGCAATTTAGCAATGACGAAGTGTCACTGCAACTTTCCTCGTCGGTTGACGAGTTTACTAAAAAATTAATTGGCAATGCCAATAAAAGTAAAAAAGTCCCAAACGACTTTTTAACTAAATTAACATCTCGGAAGAGGAAATCTTCGTCTCTCTCCAGTAGTTCCGACTCGGATTCAGAAAGCTGGAAGAGCAAAAATCGAATGAATGAGCGCGCACAAAATACAACTTGTGCACTTATGGTTCCTCAATTCGACAAGTTGTTGCGGAAGCAACAACAATTAAATAAACAAATAAAAAAGATCGAAACAAGAACAGACTCTCCAGATCGCGATTAATATTTATTTGACTTAAGGACCCAAAGAAAAGCCGTTCAAGACCTCGGCGAACAAACAGCAACCGGAATAACAAAAATGGTACCACATATACCATGGCGCTGTACAACTAATTATGTGGACTGTCGAATGACTGAAAATCTCGATAAGTACGTAAGTCAAAATGACGTAATAAATGCCATCGAAAAAATAATGTTTGAAAGAGACATCGTTAAAGACTTACCATACTTTACGGGATTAAAGGGTGTACGAGAGTACACAATTTGGAAGTCTAAATTAGAATTTCAACTCGAAGGAACTAGCCTGTCCGAACGAGAAAAAATCCAAATTATCTTACAATTGCTCAAGGACAAAGCTAATGATTGGCACAACGAAAGACTTACCGCGGATGCGGGATTTGATTATAAGCTGACGTCGACCAAACAATTATTTCACTTATTCGAGGATCGTTTTGCCAATCGCTTGCAAGTTATGATGGTCCACCACTTGGACTGGCAACAACTTAAGCAACGATGACTTAATTTCATACCAAGAAGAATTAAAGAAATTACATGATCTCGCTCCTAATCGATGAATGATGAATTATTGCTAGCGATTGGCGGATTATCGTCAAAATACCACGTGGCTGTGGTCGACTGGCTCAAGCATGGCAATAATATTCATAGAGGGTGGAAAGATCTATTTGCACATTTAATTAAGGGAGATAAAATGGAAGCACTAGTCGAGCAATGGCAAAAAGGTGTGTGGAATTATAGTGATAATAAAAACAATAATTATAATGATAATTATAATAAAATAAGCAAATGTCTAGACCGAGAATTAAATACTCGCGTGTTATGACAGAGCGACCACCAGTTCGGAAGAGATTTAATAAGCCAAATTGGCAAACCCAAAGTGCGGATTCCAGACAATCCCAAAATGTCAAACGAACCGAAAAATCTGATAATAATAAAAATAAAATTAATATACCTGACGAATTAATTGACAAAATCACGGATGCGATGAAACCAAGTCCCTCTAAGTACCCTAAAGTGTGGTCGGGATATAAACAATGTCGTCAAAATTTACAAGTATGTTGGTTGTGTTGTAAGGCGGGACATAAAGTCTACAAATGCCCACTCAAAAAGGAAGGAAATTTGTTCAGTGCGGATCAAATCACCAAACAATAGACGGTATCCAAATTAAGATGTGAAGAAATGCATTGTGGCGTAAAACTCTAAATAATAATGGGTATGTTCTAATATCGAAAAACGCAACTACAGTGCCATCGGCACAGGAAAATTTATTAATCTATACATTTAATATAGCGGGTGTAGAAGCATCTGTTATGATTGGTAGTGGCTTGGAGAGCTCTTTCATACTTGATGAATTCGTAAATAAACATTGATTAAATACTGAGTTGCTAAAAATTAAATTTACGGTTCAATGTGCTAATGCTACTAAGAAACAATCAGTTACACATTGTGTGCAAAAATTAAAATTCAATTTAAAGAATTTAAGGACTATATCGATGTTCCTGTATTTACAGGTCTCGTAAATGATTTACTACTAGGAAGTGATTGGCTGCGAAGTTAGAATCCAGATGTTGGTTGGAAAGGACGCACAACAAAAATAATGCAAAATGGCGAAAGTATGATTCTTTGCTCCAGCCGGGAATGGGCCATTCGAAAGTATTGTAGTATCTATATCAACTATACGTAAAATTCTGCGTCGCAATGCAAAAGAAAATAATAATGAAAATAATTGTGATTGTTTTTTGGGCTTTGTGCGCCCAGTAGATGGAAAATTGAAATCATAACTTTAAATAGTATTCAATGTCAAACAAAAGATCCAGATGATTCATTAATAAAACTTCTTGATGGGCAATGCAAAAATAAAGAATTACTGTCGCTTTTCAAAGAATACTTAGAAATTTTTAAGCAACCAGAGGGTTGCCAAAATTTGATCAAATAAAACATGTTATTAAACTACAGCCGGGTGCTGTAGCGACCACTTTACGCCCACTTACCTTACCCATTGTATCACTTATTTATTTGGGGACTTTGTAAAAAACGAATATAATATTATTATTTGCATTATTATTATTATTAATATTACTATTATTATTAATTTTCTTATTATTATTAATATTAGCAGTATTATTAATATTATGACTATTATTATTAGTAGTATTATTAATATGATCATTTTTAATATTATTATTACTATTATTGTTATTTTTATTATTGCTATGATTATAAATATAATATCAATATTGTTGAAAGATATATTATATTAGCTAGTAATTAAGCTTGCTAGAGGCTGCTGCCACCTCAAGACTTTCTTAAATACCGACGTCTAAATCCGTTTCGGCACGGATAATGATAATATTAAATTAGACAAATTAAGTAGTCTAGCTAGCTACTTAATAACGCAGAGTGCTAAACATAATCCATAAATAAATTAGTCACATTAACTATATTAATTATGGCAACTAGTAGTTGACTTTCAAGGCAATCATTGTTGTTAGGAGGCGTACTGTGGCTCACCTTATCAGTACTTACTAGTTAAGAGCTTAATGCTTTAATTTGAGAGTTGATTAAATGAGGTGTTTGAGACTGCAGCTTAAATACTAATTGAAATTAACTTTTTGATAATTAGATCACATTCAACAACGCTAGTTTGAGGTAATAATTACTACGGTACTGATAACGATAATTGTTCGAAATTAATTTATTAAATTGTCCAACGCAGGCAAGTATTAACATTGATGAAAATGCAGATTTAAAGGCAGTAATTCAATAAATTAACGATTCATTGATTGTCCTAAATTGCTAATTATATTTAGGAATTTGTTTATAACGACTTCGAAAGAAGCCTGAATAATTACATACACATATAGGAGTGCCAAAAAGCCTCCTTTAAATTCGTAAAATAAATGTCATCAAAGGATGACAAAAAGTCTGAAAATTAGGGGCAACTGAAAGCTGCCAATAAGCGCACATCCATGAGTCACGAATCGTGTAATAATTATTTGAAATTAAAAGTACAGTTAAAGGCGCTTAAAGAGGATGGAGGAGCCCTGCCAAGAATTAAACTGACAGGCTTTCGTCAAGATAAAAGGAATTTTGCCTCTTGGCCTGCAGCCAAGGGCTCTAACCTACCTACCTACGGGTAAATTCCTACCCTACTGACGCCCTAACGTACTGGCGTCGCTGGAGGAATCCAAAGGGAGTCCTGGAGACGCTACTTTACTCGCTTCCGGAGAAGCTGACTGCTGCTGCTGAGTTGCGGGAGTTTGCTGAAGCTGCCTTGTTGTGTCTGACAGGAGCAGCTGGTCTCCAATGTAAGCGGAGGAACCTTTCAGGCTCCTCACGCAACATACCTATTTCTAAGTGTACCTGGAGCGACTGCTGACTGCGGCAGCTGTGAGCGGTACACGACCCCCACGCTACTGGGCCGGTACGGCTACAAGATAGGGGAGAAGTACGAAAAAAAAGTAGAATCTTCACAAGAAGAATCTTCAAACATGTACACAAATGACATGCAAGGGGAAATGAACCAAAAAGAAAAGGTTCCCCAATAAAAGAAAAACAAAAACGCAAAGACAACTGTTGCGGAGCAACAAGTTGCAAGTTAATAGAAGTGAATAGGTAGTAGGGGCGAGAGTGAACTGTTACGGTTCCGAGTCAAAAAGCCAATATTTATTTCTGCATTCTAAAACTCTCCAATCACTAAATAAATAAATAAAGATGGCTTCGAGTGAAGCCTAAAATAAATTTAAACTAACTTTCGAGTTCTTACTCGAAAAATAATTGAAGGCGAGATGTCACCAAAAAAGTCAACTTTGAAATTTTACGGCAGGAGTAAGATACTCTGCCTAAGTTGAAAAAGGAGTACAAAGTGACTCCGAATGTAATATCAACAACTTACCTGGTCCGATTTGACCTGTACAATCAATAAGAAATATATATGTAAATATACTAAACACAAATCTGCAAGCGATGTCGTAGCATCATTGCAGTACAAATAAGTTGAACCAACAAAGTTGGCAACTCCGAAAAGGCTGTTCGTATCAGCCGCAACTAAATAAAGTAGTTCAGTGAATCAGAGGATTCGCAAATAAGTGTAAATTAATAAGTGTTGGCTCCGAGTGAAGCCTAATAAATATACATGAAAAGTTGATGATGAAGCAACCGAAGAATTGCCGCCAAATAAAAAGTTTAATTTAATGGATTGAAATGAAACCGAAATGAATAAAGCTAATCGCAGCCATAGCTGCAATTAAGCAATTGTAAATAATAAAATGAATCGGCGTGGATTAGTCGGTTAAAAAAATAAACATGAAAAATAAAGTTGAATCAAGCTGCGAATGATGCCATAGCATCATTGTAGCATGAGCGAACATAACCGACAAAATCAGCAAGTTAAAAAAAAACCAAATTAATGAAGCAAATCAAAAGATTTGTAAACCATCGTAATGGAAATGAAAATGGCTTCGAGTGAAGCCTAAAATAACATACGCAATTACAATCGTTCAGCCAACCGAAGAATTGCTGAACATAAAATTTTTGTACTAATAACAGAGCTAGACAATTAGATCGCTGGCAATGATTTTATGTAATAATGTAAAACAATGAATGGCTTCGAGTGAAGCCGGAAGAAAAGATGCAATTGCTGCCATAGCAGCACTGCGATTAAACCCAGATTAGATAGGTCAAAACAAAAGTTGACTTAGACAAGTTAACGTGTAATTAAATGGACTGGACAGGTCCGTGAATCAGGCACAAAGTGCCCAAAGTACCTAAAAGAATAAAAAGACATGCAACTAATCGAACAAGAGAACCAAAGCCGTTCTCTGAAACCATTTGAGGACAACAAGAACTTACTGAAGTAATCCGGGGAGATGTTGAGTTAGCTCCAGCGCTACAAACGACTTGCAACTGGAGAGCTACCTATAAGCAAAAAATATTAGAAAAGCATGTAAATGAAAGGTACATAAAGTACAAATAAATGAAAGGTACATAAAGTACAAATAAATGAAAGATACATAAAGTACAAATAAATTAAAGGTGCTACAAAATAAAGATATAAAGATTTGGTCATATAAGATTACCAACAAACAAACTGCCGGCAACCAAAAGGCTGCAGCAGTTAACTCACCTGTAAGCAGCTGGCTGTAACACTAACACTAAACCAGTACGCATTGTTGTAAAACTCGGAGGATATCCGAGTAAAGTAAAAATACATATAAACAAAAGCGGAAAGGTAGATCAAAGATCTCCTTCCGCATGAACAAAATCCACAACTGGCCGGATAAGGTAAAAGGGGCCATAGGAATAAAAACTCCTCTAGCTCCCTAACCGCTCGGCCTAATTGGGTGAAAATTTGATGAGATGGTAGACCGAAGAATGGTCTACAATCGTACTTAAGGAAAAATGGATGTGTATCCTACATCCCTTTAAAAGTAAATGTTTTTTGCGCAAGAAACAACGCGGTAAGTAAACTCGGGATCCTCGCAAAGGCCCGAAAAGTATAGATAAAAACTCGTACACGAGCTAAATTGCTCGCATTTGTTCTATGTGGAAGTTTATACACTCCCCCTACACATCTAAAATGAAACGGGAATTAAATTCCTAGGTTTACTCCTCCTACTTCAAGTTCCACAAAAGGAAAAAGAAGGAGTTGAGGTACGCCGGAGGCGTACGGGAGAACATGGCCGCATTGCACCGGGCGTCAAATACGCCTTGGGCGCACGGTCTCAGTACTACCGCGCCCCTGTAAGGCACCTTATTGCGTCCAAGTCAAGAATACGCCCGACTAGGGCCAAAATTTGTCTAATCTGACAAAATAAAATGTTTTGATGAAGATGAGCTTTGAGTGCCTCTATGTAATTATAAGTTAATTTTTATATACGCGGGATATTCCCCCGTATATCCTATAGCAGAAAATTTTTGAATTTGATGCACTTTTAAGAATTTTAGGTAATGTCAAATCATTAGGCCAAGCAAGTTAACTTGCCCAATTCCTAAGATTTGAAACTTTAATAACTTTGCTTATAGCAAGAGTTAGAAGCTTAAATTAAGCCTAAACGATTCAGCACGTAGTGCTGGGTCGGTATTCATAATAATTTTTGCAGGGCTTTGTCTCATAGACGCTATATTAAAATTTTGTTTAGCTAACAAGAGCTAGCAATGGTTAAAGCTTTACAGGCCTATAAAACTACCCTAGATTAATTAAGCTGGCTCCTAGCTGAGCCCAGCCATTTTTCAATGTATCACCTAATGGTTCTAATAATTACATAGAAGTATAAAGCTTGTCTGCTGCATGCAAACAAGAAACAATTAACCTCTTCAGACACCGTTATAGAATCTGAAGGTGACGTAAAAAACTTACCGTGGACCTGCTAAAAAAGCATGTGGGAAAAAGCCTTTGCATGCAAAAAAAGTAATTTTAGAAGTTGTCGATTTGTACTTTTTAAAATGAATATTTTTTAGCTTTAAATTGTAGTATTTTTATTGTCTGGGTTTTATGCTTATGCTTTCCCAGGTTTTTAACAATAATAACTTTTCTGTTTCTACCGATAAAACGAACTAATTTCTCGAGATTGCTGTCATCCAACTTGTAGTTGAGTAGATGAAAAGTAGTTGCTGCTGTTATCCTAAGTTAAGTTGTGTAGTCTTATTTACTCGCGTACAATACCAGAGAATATCTGAGTTCTTAAATTTACATAAGATACTTACAATCCTTCCAAACATTCTACCTCCAGGAATTGGGTCTCTACAGGTAAGTTATTTATATTGCATTGGGAGCCACTTTGTGATTCTTTTTTAACTTGGGCAGATTACCTTACTTCTGGCGCAAAATTCAGTAGTTGACTTTTTCGGCGAAATTTCGCCTCTATTTATTTTTCGAGTAAAAACTCGAAAGTTGATTTAATTATATTTAAGGCATCACTCGAAGCCATCTTTATTGATTTATTAATGTTTAGGAGTGTTTTGAGTGTATAGGTGTATATCACTTTTTATACTGAGAACCATACCGGTGCACTCACTCCACCACTACATGTCATTTTTATTATCTTGCAACTTGTTGCGCCCCAACAGTTGTCTTTTTATATTTGTTTGTATTCTTTCGGAGGAACCTTTGCTTTTTGGTTCATTTCCTCCTACTTGTTATTTGTATGCATTTCGAAGATTCTTCTTAGGAAGTCTCTGCTTCTTTTTACGTACTTTCTCTCCCTTTTCGCCGTGCCAATTCAGTAGGTTAGGAATTTTGCACCGCTCCCAACGGTCAGCAGTCAGGACATATTTTTGCACGTAGGAGTAGTTATTTTAGCGAGAGGGACTTTTAGTGTTTCTCCGCTTTCGTAGAATAAAGGCTGAGCCTGTCAGCCACAACAGGCCAGCCACCACCAAATACCGCAACTCAGCAGCAGCAGTCAGCTGTTCTGGAGGCGAGTAGTTTAGCGCCTCCAGAGCCTCCAATGGAAGACACCAGTAGGTTAAGGCGTTAGTAGGGTAGGAAAATTCACCGTAGCTACGTAATTAGGTTAGGGCTGTAGGCCTTGAGGCAAAAATCTTTTTACCTTTACAATACTCTGCCAGTTCAATTTCTGGAGCGGGTTCTTCTAACCCTTTTAGCACCTTTATCGGTGCATTAAAATTGAGATAATTATTGCACGATGCATGACTCATGGACATGTGTTTATTGGCAGCTTTTTAGCTGCTTTTAATTTTCAAACATATTGTCATCCTTTAATGACATTTATTTCACAAATTTAAAGGTTTTTTGGCACTCCCATATATACTTATTTAGGCTTCCTTCGAAGCCATTCATCATTTATTATTAATTGCTAGGTAAGGCCAGGCTCGATATAATAATTGTTTATTTTATTAGTTGGCACTGTTTGGCCAACTGTTAACTTATACATTGTTGCCTCCAAAAACAGTTACACTCACAATAATTCTCACTCATCTTATCGTAATTAGTTCGATTAATTGCCGTGTGTAAGTTAATAAATCAGTCTTCATTTTTCGTTATGAATTAATGAGCTTTTTAAGTATTTATTTTCTGGCTTCACTCGAAGCCATTATTATTACCATTATTTTTATAATTTTTAATTAAATTTGACACTAATTCAATTAATAGTTTAGTAATAGCGATTTCGTTTAACGACGTCTTTTTATAATATTGACCTATATTGTTCAACAGTTAAACATAAATTTTTGTAATATTGTTGTTGGCATTACTGCCTCTAACTCAAGTTAGCAGTATGCATTTACATTCGCAATCAACAAATTAAATATATTATTTAAGAACCCCTGCAGAAGCCAATCAATTAATATAGTTAATTCTCGTGTAGGTAGTTAAGTACAAAGTCAACAAGTACTAAAGTAAGTCTAATAGACCGACTTACAGCAGTTCATACGTTTATTTAATTTTATTAATAATTATTGATTTGTTCTTTTATTCGCTCACATAAAGCTTAGTAGAGTATGTTGGTTGCATACATAATATTGTGGATTTGTCGATTCTGTGAATGTGCGATCAGCTGTATCGCTGTATATAAATATATTAAAAAAATTAATAATAAAATATATTGTTGCAGTCCGCGTCGACTCGGACTTATGACATCATTTAATATTGGGTGGCAGTTACCCTTGGAAAGTTGAATAATTTTCTAGTAGTATTAATTAGTTCGAGGAAGTAGAATCCTCTATTTCGTTTAATATAATTTTATGTAATTATTATGGTTTTAATTAACTTATACGATTTCTTGGCATCCGCCAAGTTAACTTTATTAATTATATTAAATTTAACGAATTACTGATTCGTAATATGAATGGTGGTGGCGGTCACCACACTGTCGTGCCGCCTAAAGGGCTCACCTACAGCTTACGGGCAACAATTGTTACACAATACTACTAATCTACTGGGAATACACCATTACACTACAAAACAACATCTATATAGGGACGCCATCTACGTAGAGGGCAGGGTACAGTTGACAAACCACTATGGCAACTAGAAATTCTAACCATTTTTTGTACCAACGGTCAATGATGTTCTTGCCTTAACTCTATTTCAAGTGCACTACCATACATTTACATTGACGCATACACTATCACACCGCGTGTGTAAAACAACTATATTCTAAAATTGCCGGAAAACTTAAGATCATCCAAAACTCTTTTCTGCAAATTTCCTAAATGAGTAGAAGAGCCGCACCTTTAATTGACTATTGGAGATGGCTTGCTATTTTTCCAAATGCAACGAAATTTTACCTCACTCTTTTGGCATTAATGTTATTGTCAAGGTTGTAAGATTTGAAATATCTTCAGAGCGCACAACCCCAGAAGGTAAGAAGAAATACCACCAAATCGTAGATAGAGAAGCGCCAGTCCTTTCATATTATATCCGGCAGCCAATTTTGCAAGGTATACGTGCTGCTTTCATCACATTGAAACTATACTCATTGAAAGCCTCATCTGAGTTCAGAGCGCAACGAAACCATTGCGACTGGCAAACGCTGACCATTTTTGCGCAATTCCGCACGACGCAGCATAAAAATAGCCAGTTGTTATTTGTTTCTCGAAACCTTTTCATAGTAAAATCTAAAGACAAACAAGCTTTGTTAAAGAAATAAGGCACACATTCTCGGTAGTTCATTCTTGTGCGTGAGATCTGTTTAAACAAATGATAATTCAATAGTACTGGAACTTCTTTATTTGATATTTTTTAAAATTTTTCTCACTGCTTTTCTGGGACAATGCAGCTCTAATTTCGGAATCAATTTATATCTGTTTTGTACTTCAGGTAGAAATGTAAGAATAATTGAGGCAAAAGTTGGTGATGATACAGCTTGTTTGACAATGGTATTCAAAGACGATCAAGTCAGCACTTGCAAGGTCAGCGAACGCATTAAATATTGTAAAAAGGGCAAAAAGTGTCTTCATACAAATTTACCATTCTTCCTTTACTAAAAATGCTGTATGAAAGTAGATCTAAGGTTAGTATACGTTATTTGTATGTCTTGAATACTTCTTGTAGTGCTAGCTTTTGCACAAAAATTCAAAGAAAAAATGTGTTAATATGTTATGCTAGTTACTTAGGGCGTGTGTTAGCCTGTCCACACTAAATTTTGGACTCCTTAAGATAGCTCATTAATGTAATCATCATCGCAGTTTGTTATGTTCAAAATTGAATAAACGTACGCAGAAAAATATGTGTATTTAAGAAAACTTTAAGCATACTATCAGAGGTAGAAACAGCCGCATGTAAAACAGTGAGAAAAAGAGTGATTTTCTCAATCTCAATTGGTTTTCCTATTTTAGCTCTATTTTTGACTGCTTATTGCATAAGATTTTTGAACAAAAACACACACGATTTCCTATTTAGCTATGAGTGCCTTTTCATGTAATGGGTATACAGCAGTAGTCTAATGTTGATGTTGTTTTCATACCGGTAGTTGTGTCTATCTTTGTAGCTCGGGCAGACTTTAGTTATAAGGAACGGGCGAACTAGCATGCTCGACGGTATTTTACGGCTGGAGGTAGACGGATGGAGTGAAATCGTCATTCCTGAAGAAACTGCTTGTTTCAAAGTAAACCTTCAAAATGATCTATCAATACATTAATCGAAAAGGTTCTTGTTCTTTTGGTATGATTCCATATTTCAAGGTAATAACTTTCCTATTAAGATTTTTTGTTTTAACCTGATAAAAGAAAGCACAAAGAATATAATATAACAGCAATGTTCATTCAATTTTACAATGCAGCTTCTTTTATATTTGGATTGCCTGCAAATGAGTACGCTCTGCTTTTATATATCGCAGTGTTTATTTGCGTATTTCGAATGAACTTTATGCATGCTTTGTACAAAGGAATATATTGCCAAATATGTTCTATTTGCAAATAGAAGTAGTATTTAATGAGGGGTCATAATTGGGTTTTCAATCACAGTCTCATCATAGATAGCACTTTGATGCTATTTTTGATTCTACATAATACTTAAACTTCTCTGTGTATTTCAAAAGAGAAAAACTTACTTATAGGATCTGACTGATATTTTTATATGGCTAGTTATACATAACGCAATTATGTGTACTCGAAATTATTAGACTTATATTTTCAATGATAAATTACATAAAAACCTGCATTAAGTCTCTTTTATGTTACCTTGATCGGAATTGAAACTTGAAAAAACGTGTGTAAATCAAAGCGAAACTTACTCCCTATTGGGTTTTGTACGATTTAGAATCAGTTTCTGTGTAGTGTTCAAGTTTTTTGTCATGCAGATTTTTTTGGAAAAGCTTGAAATACCCAACAGTTTCAATCACTGAAGATTATAAGCATTAAATATGTCTTACTTCTATTAGGTTTTCAAAGCTAAAATTAAAAATAAATGATACAGATAATTCAACCTCTTATTTCTTTAAAAAAACATTGCATCAACAAGTAAGGTAAAATGAAATAGTTATTTGAGTTTTGAATATGTGTCAAAATTCGTGCCTCGCTTGCAAGAAGATAAGCAAATGAATGACATATGTGCGTTGAGGAATGATAATTCTAAGTATAGAATATCATGCGTGACAACAGATTCTACTTCTGTTGGCAACATGTATAATGAATATAACTCTTCCAAACTTTGAAAACTCTAGTGCGAAACGCAAGCTAACGCAATTTTACATTGCTTAATTTCAACCTTGACATCGTTTTGCACATTCTCTCGAGCGTCACCGCTGCTTCAAAAATATATAAATTAATTAAACAAGTTACACTGCAACTAATTCCTTTAGACTTGTATGATATCCTAAATTAAGGCAACTGCTACGGTTAGTTATCCACTTTTATTTGGACAGATTTATTATTTTCTTTTGCTATAAAGTTGGAAAAAGTTAATATATGCATTTTTATATATTAAATGTAGTGCAATCATGTATACTTTTGCTGGTCTTCGGTCAAAAACTAACTTGGAATAAGAAGTACAGTTTTGTTGCTAAGTAACCAAACTATTGTCTTTCTAATAAAAAGTATACTTAAGAATTCTGTAGCATCAGCTTACATCTTTTCTAGTCCCGCGTTATCACTCTACTATTCCAGTTTTCTGTCTGATTGCCCCACATATTATCATTGAAAATGGAAAAATCTAACTGGCGGTTCAAGTAATATTTCGGCTCTCTATGAATCGAAGGTTGCCGTTAACAGGCCAGAAAAACAGTTTCATATGTAATCAATCAATAATATTTTGAAAAGCGATGGCTTTCGAGTCACCTCACAATGTCATTGCCACATGAATGGTAGTTGATGAGACCAAGAATATTTAAATTTAAACGAATATATTTGACACCACACAAGAAAAATACCTTTAATAAACTATGCATTACATGCTGCTGTTTCTATTCTGAAACGTTTCGCTATTACAAAGAATGGATTTGTCAAAAAAAGCAAAGAATAAATACAGAGATAAATTTTACTCAGTAATTATTTGATATTTCCTAAATGAGCCTTTTACATATATAACTGCTGCTTGCTTAGCCCTAAAACAGTATAATGTAAGCACGTTGCAGCAATAATCTAGTTGTTCAGCTGAATAAAAATCTTGGCATAGAACCAGAAATTTGATTGACGACGTCGAATCATACGGTGCCAAAGTTTCGTGTTATTTCTATATATCTTCATCAATCCAGTTCTTTTGTAGCCGCATTAGCACCTATTTTAGCTTAGTGCAATTATAACAGCTCTTTTCAAATTTTTGCTGTTTGGACTCATACCATTTTCAGTACATATACTCTATGCATAACCTTTCTTCTTGCTTAAGATAAATTATCAGCTTGTAGTTTTTCCCTGAGGACACGGTAGAGTACATACAAGCATGTTTAATTTGTTTAAAAGTTCAGCTAAGTGTTCGAAACTGTGTGGAACCGACTGTTACCAATACACAAATCGCACCATATATATTTGTGTATCATATTGTTACCTTATTTTAATTTATTCTTATGTAGGTCTTTGTTTTGTTTATCGTAATCTTATTCTTCTTCGTGTATACAGACAGTACATGAACGAGGAGCCTTTTTCTTATTGCTCTATTTAGATTTCGTGATTACCCAAATAACAGAAGTAAGCGTTCTATGATTCATTCTTTTATTATCAAGTAATGCAGAATAAGTTTTTGTACAACCCTATGATTATCAAAGTAGCTTAGGGTAAGTTTTAACCTTCTTTTACGAAGAATGTTGAGCTCGCTTCCAATCACTCTTTGAATGGACAAATACGTCACCTTCCTAGATCACTAGAGAAAGACACTAAGCCGAAGTTGACACAAAGATTGATGGAACAAGAATTAGTTTATCACTCATTTCGCAAAAGTTACAGCGTGTCCATTCTTCTTAACAAAAAATTATACACTTAAAAAAATTTTTTTGCAGTAGAATCATATCTAAATTGGCATCCGGGATAAGTCATCTTCCAACTTATTTAAAGGGATCACTCTCAAGGAATTAAAATGTAAGGGAGCAAAAAGCAACAAGAACTTATTTTGCTTTCATGTCAGCATTTACTGCTTTACTTAAATATATTCATACTTTTAAAAACAGTATTTACTACCGATTCCTATAATTCTTTGGTCATAACTTATATATAATAAAATACACCGATTCTTACGCAAATCAAAACAGTATTTACTCTAGCATAAAGGTAGATTGATTCAAGCAAACTAATTCAACATTTTATCATATAAATATGTTTACGGAGATTGCAACTTCAAGAAATCCTTTAATGAAGGCATCTTTGTGTGAATAGAATCCATAGAACATTGAAGTTATGATCTTAGTTATGTTGTGCATCAATTGCAGGAATTGTAAAAAGAGTAAAAGCAGAGCAACCTAATAAATTAACTTATGGCAATGTTTCGAAAGCAGCCAGCGACAAGGCGCGGTGATTGAATAGGGCGAATTCAATTTAGTCTGTTAATAAGCAGTGCGAAGCCTTTCGATTTTTTGTTTTAATTGGGTATAGCACTAAATATTAAGTTAAGGAAAATATTTTAAACTGTATTTGCTACTGCTTGTAAATGAGGGCAAAGTTGAAAAGCTAAACACTAAACAATTTTGAAAAGTTGTCGGCAGCCAATTTTCAGTCGAGCCACAGTGAGCACTCTTCGTTTGTTGCGTAACGAACTGAGAGGAGGATGTTTCTCGCGACATCCTACTACTTTCAAAGTAATCTTGAAGCACGAGTTTCTCTACTTGAATGAGGGACAATTCTCAAAGAAATATGTATTCTGAACTCTATCTTGTACCGGCGTATTGACCTCCATTCTATTGTTTTAATTTTGATAATTCTTTTATTCCTCTTTTTTTTGAACGCATTTCCAAAGCCTTGCCGTTTAAAGGTACAAAAGCTTTGTATTCCCATTCATTGAACATCCGTTGCAATAAACCTAGAATACCTGTCATCTTACCAATTTTGCTTTCTTTTTTCCCTTGTAAGTTTTGTTTCTATTGGCATTGCGTTGTAGTGTAAATCCTCATGTCTGCAATCTCTGCTTCTTGTTAACCGTTTGTGCCAATCTGGAGAGAAGTGCCGCTAGAAGACGCTAACGAGGTTCGTAGATGCAACGAAAGCATGCGTATACTTTAATTCCTATGTTTGATCAAAAGCGATCTGATCGAGATTACTGCCATTTCTTTGAAGAACTTCCGTTAAAGTTATCTAAAGTGTTGCTGCGCGATTGACTTGACAAACACTTTCAAAATTTCAAACGCTAGTTTTTCTCATCTACCTGTTCATAAGCACTCATTTTAGAGCTCTTGTAATACTTATGCCTCCTATGAATTTCGCTTTGTCTTTTTCTACTTTTTACTGATAATCTCATCAGACTGCCCTGTTTGTCCACTGCATTACAAGCAAACATGTTCATAATGAATAATTAAAAACGATACGGTGTGACTTAGTGAGTAACTGCTAATAAGTTTTAAAGGCGAGAGGTGTAGCCAATAGGATTACAACTGGACACTTTTTTCACTATTTAATTCATTGGAACGTTTTGTATGAAACTGCATACGGCTAGAAATGTAGATCTGTATAATGGATGTATACAGAAGTGAGGGATACTCAAATTCATCGCAAGAACCTATGGTTTGTGTAAGGTGAGACTAACAATACTAAAACGTTGTGTTTTTAAAAAGAATTATGACTTTTTGGTTTTTATGTGTAGAATATGATGCAATACTTAAAAAAAGAGTCAAACTTGTATTATTGCGCATGTACGTGTGATCTGCTTTCGTTTCTTTGATTACATTATGTTTAATTAAAATAACTTCTTCACTTACACAATGTGATTGGAATTGAAGAAAAGAACCCCTACGGTTTTAGCAGGCACGTTGAATTTTTTTTTTGGAAATTCCCTTTAGTTTTCCTAGCTATAAATGGATGTTTTTACACACTGTCCTCTTTCTTTAAATATAATAAAAAAGAAATTCAGTATAAAAAAAAAGGAATATTTGTAAAAAGAAGAAAAATTCTTTGTTTTTCTACACATACATCTTAATAAAGTACCTTTTATTATTATTTTTTTACCTTTACTTTGAATATAGACAAATTTCCTACTATTATTCGATGTTCAAATAGGTTTCATTCTTCTTTGATGTATATGCCCTCTTAATTTTATCTTAGGATAGAGTCTGTGTGCCTCTTCTTCTTCTATTTTATAAATATTTTATACATTTTTTTTTATATAGATAGGTGATGGAAGAATGCTTCTCTTTTCCTATATCCTAAAGTGTTGAAATGCGTCCTGTGGGGCCATTCTCTGGCCCTTTCTCGCACAATGGTGGAAATGTTGAGAGTGATCAAAATCAAAATACTAATCGTTCAAGGCCACTTGGAGGAGGAGGCGTAGCTCCTCCCTCTAAACGGTGAAAGAAGAAATATTTCTATATTTTTTTATTATTTTATATAAATTTTATGTGGAGAAAAAAGCAAGGAAGGAAATTTATTTAGATAATTTTTTTTTAATACTATACTATTTTTTTTAGTAGATTCCTCCCTTTTTCTCTTTCTCTCTTTTTCTTCCTCCCTTTTTCTTTTTCTCTCTTTTTCTTCCTCCCTTTTTCTTTTTCTCTCTTTTTCTTCCTTTCTTCCTCCTTTTTTCTCTTTTTCTTTTCCTCTCTTTTTCTTTCTTTTCCACTATACTATTGATTAGTGCCTAAAGTTTTTGTTTTGTTTTTGGATTCTAAAAAAAGAAAAAGAAAAAAGACATCTTCTTCTTAGTTTAATTACAAAAAAGAGTATAAAAAGATATCCATAGGTATTCTATTTTGGATATAGAAATGTAATTGGAAAGATAGATAGGATTTTAGATGGAGACAATGTAGAAGAAAAAAAAAAGAATAGAAATTCCAAAGAAATCACTTATTTTTTATTTTTTGTGGTCACACTTTTATTTGTCCTTCTATATGCTGAATGTTTTTCTTAACAGTATTATAGAACACGTTTATAAATATTTAATGAAATTTTAATGGAATTTTTTCTTTTTATGTATAAATAGAACTATTCGTCCAACCGATGTTTTTCCTCATCCTCCCACGGGGAATCTCCCTCCTGCTAATGGTGGAAGAAGAAGAATAATATTACCTCCTGGTGGTTTGGATGGTCCATTTCACTCTTTTCGTTCTTTTATGATGATGCAGGTATTTCAGAAATGTTTTATAAACATTTATATATTTTTGTTATTTTTAATACTTTTTTTTATAAAAAAAAATGTGTGAGAAAAATGACTAAAAAATAATAAATAAATAAAATGTGATTAAAAAATAATAAATAAATAAAATGTGATTAAAAAATAATAAATAAAATTAATAAAATATGAGAAAAGAAATGTGAGTAAAAAATAATAAATAAAATAAAAAAGATATATAAGAAGAGTACATTTTCTCTACAATAAAAAAAAGGAAAAGAGAGGAAACCAAAAAAATTTTTTTTTTTTTAATAAAAATTAAGGAAACGTGTAGTTACACGCATGTACCTTCTTTATCTTTTCTAATGTATGAATAAGTACAAAGAAAACAAAAGAGGAGATAAGAGAAAAAATTTTATTTTCTATTTTTTGAGGAGGGGATTGTATTTAGTATACATTGAAAAAAAAAGAAAAGGTGATGAGAGGTTACACACAGTGGACTCTCTTTACATTTTTTTATAATTTTCTTCTT
Organism: Cardiosporidium cionae; assembly: GCA_015476325.1. Classification (NCBI taxonomy): domain Eukaryota; phylum Apicomplexa; class Aconoidasida; order Nephromycida; genus Cardiosporidium; species Cardiosporidium cionae. Next base: position 27,971 of record JADAQX010000637.1, read on the forward strand.
CTTTGAATACGTTTCTAATATTTTTATAAAACAAAATAGAATTTGTTTTTATTTTTAATCTAAATTTTTTTCTTTTATTTCTTCAAATTCAATCTAAATCTAAACTTTATTTTTATTATTTTTTGTTTCATATTTCATCTAAATCTAAATTTTAACTTTATTTTTATTATTTCTTCATATCTCATCTAAATCTAAACTTTTATTTCTTCATATTTCATCTAAATCTAAACTTTTATTTCTTCAAATTCAAATTCAATCTAAATTTTATATTTAATATTTATTTTTTATCCACTCAGGATGATACTATCCCTGCAGATGTGGCTCGAGCAGAATTTGAGAAATATAAACATGATTATGAGGCTCATCAAGCAGAGAAAATTTTTGAAAGAAATAAAGTAGGTTTGAAAAAAGTATACAGTGTGAGATATAAAAAGAAGAAGAAGAAGAAAAAAATTTTTTTTTTTTTTAGCACATAAATTATCCATTTGTGTGGACATTTTATTATATATATATTTTTTTATTATATTCGTTTTTAGTATCGTTTAGATATTTTTTTATTATAGAGTTTTTATATATTTTTTATTTTATATATTTTTTTTATTATAGTTTATAATTTTTTTATTATAGAGTTTTTATATATTTTTTTTTTATCCTCTTTCCTTCTATAATGATTATAATTCTATAGAATTTGGCCTTGATGATTGAACGCTATCATCCTAATGTTGTCGCTCTTCAACATGAAAAACAATGTTTACGAAGTCGAATTAATGCTGAAATTTTTAACGAGGTTTGCTTATATATATTTTATATAATTTATTTTTAATATAAAGAAATGTGATGTGTAGTTTCTCCTCTTAAAATTTAGTAGTAAGAGGAGAAAGAGAGTAATTTTTTATTAGGTGTTGAGAGAGGAAAAGAAGTGTGTTTTTTTAAGTCTTTCTATTCATCATTGAAAAAATAAAAAGGAATAGAAGCAATAGCTATTTGAAAGGATACTTTTATTTGTAAAGAGAAATTTTGAATTTTGTTGACCCTTCTCTTGTTTGTTGATAAATGGTTTCTACTTTTTAATAAACTTATATTTTTTTTGAAGACTTTTCCATTTTTTTTTCTTTCTCTCTTTTGTTTTTTCTCTTTTGTTTTTTTTATCTTTCTCTTCTCTTCTTCTCCCTCTCTCCTCCCTTCTCTCTCTCCTCCCTTCTCTCTCTCCTCCCTTCTCTCTCTCCTCCCTTCTCTCTCTCCTCCCTTCTCTCTCTCCTCCTCCTCCTCCTCCCTTCTCTCCCTTCCTTTCTCTCTCTCCTCCCTTTTCTCTCTCCTTCTCCTCCCTCCTCCTTCTCCCCCCTCTCTTTCTCCTAATCTTTTGAAAATCTATATTTTCTTTTTTTTATAATTATTATTTGTCAGCGTTTGAAAGGCGATGTTTATTCTGAAATAAAGTTAGCCTTAGTTCCAGAAATGCCACAGAATATGAATGAAGGTGAATTTATTCTCTTAATAGAAAAAAATTGAATTTTTGTAGAGATAAACATAGTTTCTTCTATTAGTTTTTCTATTTTATATATATATATATAAAGTTGAGAATATTCTTTAGGCTGTGTATATAAAATGTCCATTTTTATTCCTTGTGTAGATACACTCGGAGGGATAGAGTTTCTTTTTATTTTATATAGAAGATATATATATTATATACATTTTTTTATAGAGGATAAATTTTTTTATAGAGGATAGATATAATTTTTTTTTTATAGAAGATATATATAATTATTTTATATAGAAGATATATATATTATATACATTTTTTATAATACATTTTTTTATAGAGGATATATATATATAATTTTTTTTTTCCAGAGAATGATACTTCTCCTTTATTTTGGAAGGTTTGGATGGAAACGATTGATTATCCTCTTAATAGAAATGATGGAAATTCTGCACCTTTATTTTTACAAATACCACTTGAAAATTGCCTCCAAATTGATAATGTTTTGGAAACGATTACTAAATGGAATATTGCAGATGCTTTGAAGGTGTATTTTATTTTTAATACGTTTGATAGATTTTTCATTTTATTTATAAATATAATTTTTTTATAACATTTTTAATTTTTTTATATATTTTTTTTATAATTTATATATATTTTTTTAGGAATTACCAGGATTTGTGGATGTTTTTGTTTCGAATAATTTAGGAAGTTCTCGTGTTGCTTGGTGTTGCTTTTATAACTCTGAGCACAGACAGGCTGCTTATGAAATTTTGGCTACAACAGAAAAATCGTGAGACGATTTACTTGTTTTATTTTTATTCTTTTCAATGTTTACATTTTCTGGCTTTTTTTTGATGTTTTTCTCTTTTTTTTTTTCATTTTTTTCTTTTTCTATTTTCTCTCTTTTTTTTTTTTTTTTCAATTTTTTTTTTCTCTCTCTCTCTCTCTCTCCT